>JAOEGT010103666.1:0-12982 GCA_025447795.1 Speoplatyrhinus poulsoni
TCATATATGCATATATGGATACATTTTCACAGGTATTTTATGAGTATGTAGTATGTTATTATTTGCTATTTGGGGGTCATAGGTAAAAGCACATAGCATAATATCAGCTAACCATCAGAGTCTAGCAATGATACAGTCGTGTCATAACAAATTAGGATAAGGTTTGGCAAAACACAAATTCAGTAGCAGAATACATAGAGTATCTCCACTTAACAACATACTTGTAATTTTAACTCAAGATAAACTAACGGTTTGAGATATCAGACAGCCAGCCAAACTGAATAAACTTCTAGAGGCAAACATGAATAATAAAAAAATGACAAATTTTATAGGTGCTAATGCTAATGTTGATGAATTTCGAACATATTTGTATTAAAATTAGAAACTTCATGGAATTAACAGTCGTTGTATAGTATTGATTGCACACAACAAATTATATACCCATATACACATCGGTAAGGCATCTGGGTAATTTCACTACATGAGAAAGTCAAAGGAATCCTGTCCAACTGAAGCAAAAACCAACTGATTTCTTGTAAATCACATGATTTGAGGGACATTAGCCAGAATAGCAGAGACCAATGAAAAGGCTGGATACATATTGTGAAACAGGAAAATCTGATGAAAAGCAGAGAGGAATCAAAGCAGAGAGGAAGAGCTGGACCATGGAGCGCTTTATCTGTTTGATACTTTCCATATTTATCACTCTGGATTCTGTCTGTGCAAATAACAGGTAATTGTGGAACTGTGTTAAACATGTATCACGTAATGCATGTTCTGTTTTATGGATAAATACTTAATGAAACGAATGGTTAAATATGCCTACTCATTACTAAAAGTTATCAAATGTTTTAAAATATACAAATATTATGCAATGGTGAATGTGAATGCAACATATAATATGACCTGTACACAGTGAATGATGTCAGAAACAGAATGTATAGTTGATGCTGTTGGTGAACTGCAACATGCATACTGCACCTAGCTGTATGCATTCTTGAGCAAAGTATCTCACTGCATATGATCCTGTTTGCCACTAGATGTCACACTAGAGCACCAGTCAGTCACACACACACACACACACACACACAAACACGCACACACACACGCACACGGACACGCACACGCACGCACAAGCTCGCACAAGCTCTTTCTTACATGCACATGTGGCCAGACTGGCAATGAAGACACAGGACAGAAAGGCACACACGCAGAGGGAGTACATAGATTGTTGTCGCTGCTAAAGTCTTGTTGGGGGCGGCAAGTGGCGTCTCGTAGATCAGTGGTTCTCAAAGTGGGGGTCGACATCCCCCGGGGCGTCGCGACACAGAGGAGGGGGTCACAAGATGATTTTCAACATTTTAAAATGATTAGAAATAGCATATTTTAGCAATAATTGTTAGAAGTAGTACGGTTTACACATTACTTTGATGTATTCTGCTACTAGTCTATATTAAAATACTATCAGCTGTTATGCTTAACCTCTGGGGATAGCGGGCCCGTGGGTCTCTATCACTGTTATTTTGGGGGTCACAGGCTGAAGTTTTGGAACCACGGTCTAGATTAACAAATTGCAAATGTCCTATAAACAAAAACTGTAGGCCATACACAATAAGTCTATATATACATTTTTGTGTTGTTGTTTTTGTTTTCCATGTACAGGTTCTTTATCTCAGCCCCTAATGTGTTCCATGTGGGCATTAAAGAGAAAGTGTTTGTCCAGATGGGAGGATCTCTGCTCAATGCACAGGTCACCATTTACCTAGAGCATGAGCAAGGTGGCATTTTGATGTCTGATAAGATACACACTACATGTAAAAGCATTGGGGAAATTACAACAGTTGAGCTCATGGTACGAGATACATCACAACAACATGAAAGTACAACATAAAACATTTATTTGTCACATTAATGAAGGTTCAAACTTCTATTTGTAGATAGATAGAGAAAAGATGGAACGTCTAAAATATAAAAAGATTCCCTACCTACTCCTGGTTGCTGAAAGCCAAGCATTCACCACTGAACCTCGACAAAGAAAGTCATCTAGGGTCCTGGTGTCTCAGCGCAGGGGCTATATCTTCATTCAAACTGACCAGCCAATCTACAATCCATCAAAAACTGGTACAAGAGGGTAAAGTTAGTGAGGAAATGTATTTGTGATTGCATTGAAAGTTGTGAGAATAGTATTTGGGCTTTTCTTCTAGTGCGTTACAGGATATTCACACTTGACCATAAAATGAGGCCTCGTGATGAGTTTTTCCTCTTAACAGTACTTGTGAGTATCTGATATATAATTGTATTTGTGCTTTATTTGAGCATATTGTTATGGAAATGCCATTGCATAAAGGTACACTCCTCCATTGTGCTGTAGTTGCCATGGGGACCCCACATTTTCTCCTTAGCACACAGTTTATGTTTTCAAACACAATTGTGCGCAAAAAATCCCAGTGTATATCTGGTGTGTGGTTTTCAATCAAAACAAGCATGTATGCAATGCTGGTTTCAACCACAAGGGTTTAACAGACAAACGCCAAGGAGTGTACTTTTAAGGGATTATGTCCAGCTGAATGTAAAAAAATATTGTCATGTCTTTCTTAGAACGCTGATGGAAACAGGGTACTGAAGTCCATTAAGGTAGCAAAGGGAGGAATATTCACAAGCAGCTTTAAAATGCCCGATGTCTCTGGGTATGTTGAATGATTTGCCTGCATATTTATGCATGTTATAGGGGAGACCGGGATAGATAAACATTTTTGACATTTCTGTCTGAATTCCGTAGTGCTTATAAGGCAGTGTTATCACAATTTGATAGAAACTAATTTACATGTCTCTGCTATGGTGTAGCTATTACAAGACAAACAGAAAATTCATGGTTTAATCTCAAACACAAGAAGTGAAATGTTACAATTTATCCCATAGTCCAGGTTAGTTGTAACATACTGTACTCTGGGATTAAATGAAACACAATGATTGACCCTATGGTAAAATGTAATGAAATATTGAAATAATTATTATGATAAAAACTTAAAGATTTTTATTCAACACTTAATTAAATGCCTTAACATAATTGGTGTGTGTGAGAGAGTACATAATAATAATAATAATAATAATAATGATAATAATAATAATACGCTAATACAATTATAGTGTATTTGGGCATGTGCAGAGTGATTCAAGTAATTCAGAACTTGTTCCTGATTGGAGACATTGGAAATATTACAACTGACTGTAACAACTATCCACGATCTCCCCTATACATAATTCACCTAATAGAAGCAATTTCAGTGATGACTGATGACTGATGTATGTTGTATTTATAAAGAATCGGTACATGGAAGATTTTAGCAAACTATGAGGGTGATGACGCAAATGCAGCGACTCGCGAGTTTAAAGTCCAGAAATTCGGTAAGCTATCAATCACAAATTCAGTCATTCATTTTAGCATCCTTTCTGCAATATAAAACATGCTCTTTCTCTGTCGAAACTACCACGTCAGTCATACCAACTTTTGACGTGGACATCAAGACCGACCAAAACTATCTTATTGAGCACAACTTAACCTTCACCATCTCCGCCATGTATGTGTTTATCTATTTGTCAAGTACTGATGTTAAAATCTGTGAAGTAACAGGGTTGTTTTGAATTCCAGACCGATATCTAATAGCTTTAAGATTTACGCTATTACTATGCCTGTTGTCAGGTATTTATACGGTGAGAAGGTCTATGGAGTATACCACTGCCGATTTGGAGTGTTAAACCAGAGACCCCATGGCCGTAAAGTGGAGCCCACCTATATTAGGGGGCTAGAGCTGACTGGACAGGTAAAGGAAGATAAGTTCACAAGGCTACAGGTTATCAAGTGGGGGTCATTTTGTCAAGTCACATATTACAATGTCACAGCCAGGTACTGCCAATTTAACATCACTAGTTCATAACTTGATATTTGGGGTCAAACTGACGACACCAGATGTTAGTCGATGCATGTAAAATATGTCGGCAGGATGGGGGATAACACATTGGCTGCTGGACAGCAGAATGTGAAACCTAGAAGCCAGTGGCTTTTACAGATCTGACTCTCACTTTCAGATCAATCACGGTGAGGCAAAGGCCAAGCTGCTGACACCTGAGTTAAACAAGCAAGTGCAAAGCCAGCTAAACACAAGCCTGTCTGAGCTGGCGCAAAATGGAGCAAGGCTTTACATGGCTGTGTCAGTCATCGATAAGCAAAGTAAGGACTGTGCACGTTACACACAACAGAAAACATATTTTGTGCAATTTGGAGACACAACTTAATTACAGAATTATCTACTGATGTCAGGTGGCGAACTGCAGGAAACAGAAGCAATTCTACCCATCGTTTTTCACGATTATACCATTGATTTGACTCGAACGCGCTCCTATTTTATTCCCAATGCACCACTTGAAGTTTTGGTGAGAATGAAAAGCAACAAATTATAATGAGTAGATATGATAAATTAAGCATGCACATGCACACCAACACATTTTCAGTGTGTTTTTCTATTTTAACAGGTAATTGTGCGCTTTCCGGATGGTTTGCTAGCACCTGGAGTTCCAGTACAGATACATAGTAGGTCTTCTACAGGGGTTGAGCTATCCAGTAACGTCACTACAGGCCAGGAGGGGGCAGCGTTTACTATCCACAATTTCCCACCTGCCAACTACGCTGAATTTGATGTTTCTGTAGGTGGTGAAAATATATTTTGAGTCAGTCAGTTTTATCAAGGAGGTCTAATGCTTCACAGTGTTTTCAGTTTTGATCCTGTCCATGGTTCCAATAGGTGACAATAGTCGACCAGGTGCAGAGGAAAACTATCAAGCGTGCCTCGTCACCAGGCAACAACTATCTGTATCTGAGTGTTACCAACAGGATGTACGAGGTTGGCGAGCACCTTGGAGTTATGTTCCATATGTTCGGTGGTTCTCCACAAGATGGATTAATATACTACATGGTATGATAAACCAACTAGATTATTTATAGTGTGTGATGTGAACTATGTCACACTTACAGTAAGAGGAAATGCAAAGAGAAAGCAGATCTTTCTATTTTGTACTGTAGGTCATGAGCAGAGGTGCCATATTAAAACAGGACTCATTCTCATGTGGAACGTCAACATCAACAAAACGTTCTGTGCTGATAACACCCCATATGACACCGTCCTTTCGTCTGATTGGATACTACTACAACCAGAATGGTGACATCATTGCGGATTCGGTTTGGGTGGATGTCAAGGATGAATGTGAGAAGATGGTCAAGGTGTGTATAGGCCGTTACAGAATAGGCATAACTGTGGACAAATGTGGCCTCTAAACCTTATTGGCTTTGTGTAACGTGGGATAAAGTGTGTTTTCTGTGTCCAAACTGTCTGCTTTACGTATGTGTGCCAGGTGATATCACAACAACGTGAATATCAACCTGGGAAAACAGCACAGATAACCTTGGAGGTTGGTCAGAAAGCAAAAGTGGGCTTGCTAGTAGTTGACAAGGCCATCTATGCTCTTAATGCTGACAATAAACTTTCAAGCAAACAAGTAAGATCTCTACTTAAGCAAACATCACATCAGCCAAACAAATGAAATAAACTCACTAATTAAATTAATTAATTAATTAAATATGTGCCTTGATGTGTCAGGTGTTTTCCTACATGCAGTCATATGACCTTGGTTGCTCCTACGGCGGAGGAGCAGATACAGTGTCCACACTGAACGATGCTGGCTTGGCTTTTATGACTCAGACCCACACTATGTCAGTGCAAAGAACTGGTATGAAAGTGTCATTCATATGTGTGTATATATAAAAAAGAGTTTTCACTTTAGTTCCAACTAAGAACTATTGTTTAGGTGAGGCTTTGATCCAAAGTCTCTTCCATCAAGCGCATAAACAAATATTGCAAGGAGCAGATAAAGATTTAACATCTTGATATCAGATGCGTGCAAGTTGACCTCCGACATAGAATATTCTGATATAGTCATTATCAATCCAGTGATACTGGTCTGAGATATCAGATATCAGGGACAGAAGACTAGGGCAGCACTGCTTGTTCAGTCTGCACAAATCAATCAAAACCTCATATATGTGTTTGAGGTTCTAACAAAAATGTCAAAACATATTGAATCTGAAATGTAAGCTTGTCTATGTCCAGCTACTGCTAACTGGGATAAAGCATGGTAATTGTCGGGTATAGTTTTTTCATCCTCCACTGCTTCCCCTGTGAATCATTGGAAGTGCAGTTTGAATTAAATCACATTTTTTCAGACAGTTCAGTTTTCAAGAGGGAATTACATGAAATGACAAAAGCTACACAAAGACTAATCATAAGATTTACAGTATATTGTCAAATATTGCAGATTTTGGCTGTAAGACGTCCTCATCAAGGCAAAGACGATCATTGGACATCCAGCAGGAAATGTTTACAATAAGTAAGATAACATTCTCACACTAATACATTTACAGTATTTAGATGCTTTTATTCACTGTCTTATAATAACAGTAAGTACTTTTGTCAATAGCCTAAGAGATAAATGTTTAAGTAAAAAGTAAAATAACATAGGTCTGCTATAGGGCTATCTTATACAAACCAAAATTTACAATCACCTGGCTTGTTGTGAGTCAAAGTGAGAGCCAACCACACTAGACTACACACCATGAAGTACAAAACCTGAATAGCTAACATCTTATGCACTAAGAGCTTGCACATTGAATTAACCAATTCTAACATAGACCAGGCAGGAAGGAGACATTACAGAGAGTTTAAATAAACAAATAGAGACAGATAGATGATGTCCATTGATGGCTAAATCTGTAAGGTTAATGGGAATGCTGGACCTACTGTAAGTCAGTTGTGGCAATCTAACATATTTTTCTCATCCCTGTAAGGATCTAACTTCTCCACTGAAGAACTGCAACGCTGCTGTGCTCATGGCTTAACCCTTAACCCCATGAGGAAATCGTGTAAGGAAAGAGCTGAAAGGGTTAAGATCAATGCCGACTCTGAGTGTGTAGAGGCCTTCCATAAATGTTGCAGTGAAGGAGAGCGCTTGAGGAAGAAAAAAGCACTAGAAGAGGCTCTGGAAGGATTTGCCAGAAGTGAGGCACACTTTACGTTGGGTTTAACAAGATACTGTTTGAACATGAACTAGAATTTTGTTTGATAACATGGCCTATTCATTTTTTTTATTAACCTTATCTTTCAGCTGCAACGGATATTGAAAATTTTTTTTATGACACTGCTGCTCAGTATATACGTCGATATTTCCCCCCAAGCTTTGAATTTAAAGAAATTTATGTAAATGGAAAACAAAGGTAAGAGTTACAATAAACATTTAGTAGTTGGACCAACCCATCTCTATTTTACCTTATGAAATACATTTACTGTCCATTTGCCTGCCTATCTACCATCTGCTGGGCTGCTAACATTATTTTATACAGCATTTGGTGTATAATCACATGTACAACGTATTTAGGATCCTTAATGAAATGCTTGATTTGCTGTTCTGTACTTTATAGTTATAATCTGAGAATGCCTGATTCCATTACTACCTGGGAGGTTCAAGCTGTCAGTTTATCTTACACTCATGGTAATATCTTTGTCACTGTCCACAACATGTTATGAAAATATTGTATATCTGAATCTACAATCATTTGTCTGTGTCCCAATGTCATGCAGGGTTTTGTGTAGCTGCACCATATGAGATCAGAGCATTTAAGAAGATATTTGTATCTCTCAGGCTACCATACTCTGTAAGAAAACATGAAGAATTATCTATTGTGGCAGTCATTCACAACTATGGAGAAGACACACCTGCAAAGGTATTTGGTTCGTCAGACAGTTTAGACACAGTGGCACACACGGGAAGATATTGCAAAATTAAATCAACATTTCATAATTTTTTCTCTTCTTGCAGTTAGCGGTTCACATGGAACAGACGGAGGGGATTTGCTCTCCTGGGTCAGCCACTGCTACAAGCTATGTTGAAGTCACAGTAGAGCCAAGGTCTTCTCAGTTTGCAACATTCTCCGTAGTCCCCATGGTAACGGGAAAACTGCCGATCAAGATACGTGTTTATGACATTGAACATGAGATGGGCATAGATGCGATTGAAAAGACTTTGAACGTTTTTGTAAGTAATACCAAACCATTAAATTTAGTATGTTAGTATGTAGTTTTGTATGTTACATTTGGTTATGCACATTATACCTTTTCACACAATTATCTGAAGGCATTTTGTTTTTGAGATGTAAAATCTACATGTGTGACTGTCTGAGCATTTATACATATAAAATCACAGACACGTATGAACAACTTTTATTTCAAAGACGGAGGGAATAATGGAGAGTGAGGAATCTACATTGGTGATTAAACTGAATGGTGAGATACAATATTGTAATTTTTATTACAAATTATCATATTTGCGTGAAGTTAATCCATTTAACATACCTTGTTAGGGACTGCGGAGCGGTCTTTAACCATTGATGGAATGCTACCAGATGAAATAGTCCCTGACTCCATCTCCAATATCTTTGTCAGTATCGAAGGTTTGTTCCATTAGATTTCACAATCCATATTTCATAACATGTGTCTGTAATCTGACTGATTTGTATATTGAACTGTTTCTGTTCCCCATTCTCAGGGGATGGGTTTGGAGAATCAATGGCAGACCATCTGCTCTCTCCAGAGGCAGTCAAACGTCTTATTAAACTGCCTACAGGATGTCCAGAACAGACCATGATTAAACTGGCCCCCACAGCCCTAGCCCTCCGTTATCTGGATCTGACTCAGGAATGGGTTAGACTACCTACTGGCAGCAGGGATGTGGCCGTGGACTACATCGAGCAGGGTAAGACAGTTTAAGCACAAGAGTGTATTTAATTGACTACAGTAATTATATTTATGGATATTATTATTATTATTATTATTATTATTATAAAATAATTAAACTATTATTATTATTATAGAGTACACTGTAACACTAATTCAGCTCACTTTTTGACTTTTTCATGTTTGATACATGTGGTAATATAGAGGGTATGTGGAGAGTATAATTAAAATCTAAAACCGTTTTAAAATTTTCAGGTTACATGAAAATGCTGAATTACAGAAATCCTGATGGATCTTTTAGATCGTGGGCTAGCAGAAAGCCTAGCCACTGGCAAGTAACGTTTGACTTATGGCGTACATATTTACAATATCTAAAAATATATATTAACCGATAAATATTTGTCATGACTGTTTCCTGGCGTCAGGTTTACAGCGTATATATTGAAAACATTGTCCTTAATTGCCGACCGCCAGTCAGCAGTTCGAGGACAACAGGGAAGCATTGGCAGATTTGTATCAAATGAAGACATCAGCTCTACGGCTAGTTTCTTACTCTCAGTACAGAAATCTGATGGGTCATTTGACGACCCAAATCCGGACATAAATCGAGCAGTACAAGTAAATGTTACTGTTTACAAATGGACAGTTTAGTACAGCGCGGTTTGAGCTAACTAACTAACCAGTACAATATGGCTTTCTTTGTAGGGAGGCCTCAGAGGGAATGAGGATAAAATGTCCATGACTGCTTTTATAACTATTGCACTGTACCGGTCACTGCCCTTCCTTACAAGTGAAGTGCGGAGTAATGTGGTGAGTGAACATATACATCATGGAGGACATTTCTTAGAACAAAGCCCTAAAACTAAACCCGTATTTGTTCCAGTCCATCCACCTAGAAAAAATAAACAAATGTAGAGTTGGGAGCTAAGTTACAACCCCCTCTGTCAGTGATCTCTCCTCCACTCACACAGGTCTTAGGGAGGGAGACTAAATGGAACCCCATTCACACGTCAATTAATTAGAAAATGTCACTTGCAATAGTGGTCTTTTAATATTTAGAGGACACTTCTGATACATTCGTACTGGTTTTTCATCACTTTTATTCAAGTTGACCTGACTCAATCACTTGTCAGACCATCACTTTACAGTGTATATATACATTTAAAATGTTTATGGGGTTTATTTACTCTTCAAGTATTTGTAGCTATATATAGATAATTCTTTAAGGCCTTTTGAAAGTTGTTGCATGACACCCTTGCATTATCTTTCATTAGGATGACAGCATTATGAGATCCAGAGGGTATCTCATTTCACACCTCGAAGAGCTTCAGAGGGCATACGCTGTTGCCATTACAGCATATTGCCTTTCAGTCACTACAAACCAAACAAATGATGAGCATGCATTTTCTGCCTGGACCAGACTCCACACACTGTTTACGGAAGGTATGTCCCCAACAAAAGACATTATGAAGTGATCTACTGCAAATGTGTATCTTTAAACATGACTCCTCTTTTCCTTTTCAATTGTGTGTTTCACCCACCGACTAATCAGAAGACGGTTGTCTTGAATGGGGGGCTGAATATGGCGATAACATGAAGGCTCTCAAAGTGGAGACCACGGCCTATGCTCTCCTGAATGCACTCGCTCTTCGTCAGCTCACATGGGCAGAAGGTGCTGCCTGTTGGTTAACTAAAAATGAAAACAGCGGAGGGGGCTTTACATCAACACACGTACTGTATAGCAACAAAATGCCATTTTAACAACACAGTCCCTACAACTCACGCAATACAAAACTGACATAACGCCTTTAAGGATGCCTTAATGTAATCTTTCTAGGACACTGTCATGGCATTGGAGGCTCTCTCTGAGTATGGTCTAAGGAGGCCCATGCCAGAATTTACAAGGGTGGACGTCAGGTTTACGGTGGAAGAAAAATCTGACATTACGGAACTGTCAATGACAGAAAAGAGGGACAAGGTGGAAACAGACCTAAAGGTATCAATCTCGCACCAAACATCATAAGAATATATAGTTAACAATCATATTTACATACGTGTGTATGATGATACAATGTGTATATAAATTTTAAGGACATTCAAACAAAAGTACAATACAAATAAATACTTTCTATATTATTTTCAAATCTTGGCTTACTTTCGCAACCTGCCTAAAAGCCTTCGGCAACCACTTTTCTATCATGAATGCATTATTAATGCACACATTGGTGTTCATGTTTTAACTTATTGTGCGGCCAAAGAAATTTACAGGAAGCCGCATCAACGTGAGGCTCACAGGAAAAGGGAACGTGAAGCTAAAAGTGAGTCAGATTGCCTTAAATATCTTAATACTTTATTTCTTCAGAGAGTACCAGCATGTCACAGCAGATCTCACTTGTACATGCAGGTCAGAAAAGTCTACCATCAACTGGAGCATGTAGACAATTGCAAGGACATGGGTATCTCAGTCAAAGTAATGGGTAAAGTGGAGTACACCGGTAAGCTGCAGCCATTGAAACAAACATACAGTATAGTATGAAATGTAATACAGCACAATAGGTGGTTGCACTTACTGCTTTCTCCTTAGCTAGGATTCTGGAAAACTACGACTTCTTCGACTACAGTAATGGCGAGGAAGTACAATACGACAGCCCACAGTCATCAATCGAGTGGTTTGACGCTCGCACCCGACGCAGGAGGGACATTGATAAGGACGGGCAACCGGGAAGTGTCGTCTATGAAGTCTGCTTCAAGTTAGTTCATTAAAAGGATATTGATCTTTTTTCAAACCTTATACTCTCTCATCCGCAACCTTATCATTGTTGACCAAGCCTGTTTATTCCATCTTCACTAAATATATACTGTATATTCAATTTAAGATTTAAAATGGAAACTACACAAATCTAAACAATTGTAGAAATTACAAAATACATTTGTATTAAAGTTGAAGAAGCAGAGAAACAAATATGTTTCCCAAAAACATCCCATATTAGGTTATAGGTTGTTTAACACTGCCTGCTTTTTCCCCTCACCTTTGTCATCACAGCTTAAGCTCGAATCTCACTGGAATGGCAATCGCTGACATCACACTCCTAAGTGGCTTTGAAGCCTTAACTGAAGACCTGGACAGAGTATACAATTACCCTCAGCTTCCATACTACCGTCAACGGCATCATTATTTCATATAGCATCATCATTTTAATGGAATCATGCAACTCTCTATACATAGCTAACTACACCTACATTAAAACACTGTGTGTTCTAATGTTAGGATTTGTGTCTTCACAGCTAAAAGAAAAACCAGAACAATATATCTTACATTATGAGGTCACTAGTGGAAGAGTACTGCTCTATTTCAATAAGGTAATGCAGTGACCTTCACAAATACAAGTACATTTTAAAAGCACAACGTTGCAAACATTGTTTTCTTCTTTCTTCATTTGTAGTTTCTACCGGAAGACGAGTGTATTTCATTTGAAGTAAAACAGTTTGTGCCAGTTGGGCTTCTGCAGCCTGCTCCAGTTTCATTTTATGATTACTATGAACCAAGTAAGAAAACCAGCTCCACTCCATGTTTACCTTTTTATTAAGTATATCTGTGAAAGTGAACAGGGATGCCTGTAGCCCGCTCGCCAAGGAACTGAGTGGTCCTCTGTGTGTCTCTCACAGACAGAAGGTGCACTGTGTTCTACTCTGCCCCACAAAGAAGCAATACAATCTCCAGGCTTTGTTCAGCGGATGTGTGCCAATGTGCAGAAAGTAGGCATAAAAAATATATAAATACATTTAATGCCTACAGTATATACAGTGTATATACTGTATATATAAAAAAAATATATATTTATCTTTTGTTTTATAAATAAATGTAAAGCTGTACTAATCCTGCTCACTGCTGGCTTAAGTTTATTTTATTTTTTTATTATTAAGATTATTATTATTATCATTATTATTATCCATCCATCCATCTTCTCCCGCTTATCCGGAGTTGGGTCGCGGGAGCAGCAGCTCCAGCAAGGGACCCCAAGCTTCCCTTTCCCGAGCCACATCATCAAGCTCTAACTGGGGGATCCTGAGACGTTCCCAGGCCAGTTTGGAGATATAATCTCTCCACCTGGTCCTGGGTCTTCCCCGAGGCCTCCTCCCAGCTG
>JAOEGT010103676.1:0-12981 GCA_025447795.1 Speoplatyrhinus poulsoni
ATTATAAATGTTATTATTTTAAAAAAAAAAAAAAAAAAAAAAAAAACAACAAAGCTAACAAAATACAAAGACAATGCTTCTATACAGTTTCCCCATGTGTTACAATCCATACAAGATTCTAGGATACATTTTGAACAAAACAATTTGAGGGATTAGGCTACATTTATTAAAAATTTATTTAACAGACAAATGTGGTAAAATGGAATCTGACAATGGCTTTGTGGGAATAATAGTTTCCCGATATCACATAACAAAGTAGATGTATTTCTGTCCTGAGTTAGAGAGTAAAATTAGAGAGAGATAGGGAAGAGTGGAGGAGGGAGGTACAGGGGGAGAGAGAGGAAGGGAGGAAGAGAGGGAGAGAAAGAGAAAGGGGGAGAGAGAGGAAAAGAGGGAGAAAGAGAAAGGGGGGAGAGAGATGGAATAGAAGCGTTTTTGGGTCACACAGCAATAGATGGTAATACGTGTTTTACTGTGCAGAGGGCGGAATTGAGAGAAAGAGCGATTTCTTTTCTTCCCACATACCAAAAAGCATACAGTTAATTCAGTTAAAAAACGCTGCACCTCCCAGTTAAGGCCAATGTTGGTATTCCTCTGATGTTGAAGCTCCTAAATGCCTACTGGGGCTCAACTCACTGCTTCCTAATCACAAAGGCAGTAGAGCTTTCAACTTCGACAAGTTCTAAAATGCTGTGAATATAAAGACGGCAAGGAATTATTCTTTTCTTAGACCAGAGCGGGCCCCTGTGAAGCCGTGAGATACTAATCGTGTGGCATATTACATCACATATTCACACTGAAAGAGAAATTAGAGTGCTATCCTTTATCTGTGGAGACAAGGAGACTGCATATTGTGCTATGTTGAAATACTGTACTTTATGACCGAATAAGTAGTATATCCTCTAATATCATGTTCATATCATATTCCTCAACAGCATTGCCAGTAATATTAATCAAAACGTACAGTATGTCAATGGCAAATTTTACTGTACTGTTTAATTACAAAGACCATTTACGTGAATATGGCGTGGAACAGGTTCTGCTCTGAACATGCATGTCAGTTTTCTGTGTATTCAATGATCCATCTCCTCCCCTGCTGGTGAGAGAGAGAGAAAGAGAGAGAGAGAGAGAGAGAGAGAGAGAGAGAGAGAGAGGGATAGGGGCTGACCTGGAAGAATAAAAGTCTTAACTACTGTGTAGCGGGTTTCTCTTTTATAAACTGTAAATAAATAAAATCCTTTCATAAACAATAACATGAAATAGAGATTAAAATAATTGACTGATCCAAGCCCCGCCCCTTTTCACCTGTCCTCCAATAAAATGTTTTGAATCTGACAGGAACTCTGTCAATTGTCTGTTTTCGTGTACTCAGAGCCATGGAAATTCACATTTCATGGAGAGGCAAAACAATTCCAGGAATTGCTTGGTGGGCAATATATACAGATACAGTATAACGTAATATAATAATAAATGCACCAATTTACATTTACAATATGATTTATATGGTATTTTTAGTATTTGCTGCTAACTTTCGAGAATTGTTTTGAGGCTCCACGATCCGCCATTGCTGTGAAAAAACAGTCTATTGAAGTGAATGGAGATGACGCAACTCTCTTTACATGGCTCTGAGCCTACTACTGTATGCTGTTTTGTCCAACCTAGTTACAGTAACTTGGTTGGACATGTGAAAGGGGCGTGGCTTGGGATCAGTCAATAGTGTAGGTGCAGAATGAGGTATAGCTACAGTACATAACGTGACTAGCCAGATGTCGCCATGTTACAGTAGGTAACACATAGGTTTCAGTATACAGTCCAAGAGGGCTAGTTTAGCCTAATCGACTGCCACCTTTTGGGTTAGAAGAACTTATGAGGAGCTTCTCATGATATTCAGTTGCAGAATGGAAGAAATAATGGTTCAAATACACTCAAAATTATTAGTTTTATTCTGTACATAAAACAAATCTCAAGAGTTACACGGAAACACAAATTCTAGTTTAGCGTAAATAGAAATGACAAGAGAAAAATAAATGAATTATGGCTTTTCCAATGATATTACTTGTGAAGCTGTGCAGATATGTCACTCTTAGTATTGGAAAGGCGCAGTGTACATATGTGCATTTACATGTAGATCTTATAAGAAAACATATATCGCCCACTGCACATTACAGGTATACTAAGTCCCGATACAAATACAGTACTTGCACTTTGTAAGTACCGATCCGTTTCCAGTGTTAAATTAAGTTAATTGTATTCCTCACTGTAACTGAGGAAGAGCATGGGAGTCATGTTTTGTGTAAAGAACCATCAGGCTTTAACATTGCGTTCCTATCTCTGTAAAACATAATGTAACATGGACTATATATCCTTATATGTATATATATATAAGGAAATATGACAATGTTGTCATTGATGTATGCATTAGTTTAAGTGGTTAGTTTTAAGTTATGTTGCAGCCAATCCCTATTTTTGGACTTAGATGCATTTTAGAACCCTGCTGCTGATAGTTTGGCCTGGGTAGGTCAGACATGGCTGATGCTTGACAGTAGACCTACGTGTGTAAATTAACTTAATTGGTTTATGGATTGGTTACTGTCCAATTGTCACCAATACCGATCCAGCTATTTATAACAGTATCAGACCGATTTCTGATCTCAGTATAGTATCGGTGTCAACCCTAGTTGACTTCAAACACCAACAGTCTTTCTCCAGAATGAGCTTTAAGACTTGATTCAAACAGCACATTGTACTGCCTGACTGTTATGGTCAGTAGTCATTTGAAAAGCCAAAGACATTACCAGTGTTTACTAAATGCTTGAACACTCATCCCATTTATACAGGTACAATTCACACATTATACTGTCTCCTGTCTCATTCTCTCACACCACACCCGTATTCACACACACGCACACACACGCACACACACACACACCCACATACGCACACACACACCCAGTACAAAGGCATTAGAGGAATATTAGACAGTGTGGCATAGAGCTTGGTTATGAGTACCCTGGGTAGGGGGCAGAGTGGAAAGAGACCAGCCGACAGCCTCCCTAGAGAACAGAAGTCCTTCCCTCTTGAGGGGCCAGTGGTTCTGGTTCAGCCACTGAGCTGGGCGGGCGGTCCACCAGAGCGACCCCCTGCTCCCCCTGCTGGTGGTGGTGGTCGGGGGCTGCATTGGCTTGCCTGTAGCGAGGACACAAGGAAGGTCAGCAACAGTTCCCAGCAGTGTTGGGTTAAAGGTAGTATAAGCGATTGTACTCTAATACACTTTTTGTCAAATTCAGTGAATACCCCAGCCTTGGCTGGGATATTGTGTTTCCAATGTGGGGGTGGAGCTTTTGAGGGAGCACCCTACGGCACTTAAGGGAGAGGTGTTTTTGTTGTCAAGTTCAAGTTCATATATCAGTACCTTTATTCAGCATCGCGGACACTACCTTTAATGGAAAGGCACTGAGGCTTGTTTAGAAGAAATAGCCTGCCAGACATAAAATATAGCCGTGCTTTCATTGCACAATCTAAAAATATTTCCTAAATGTCATATTTGATGCCATTACAGCACAGTATAATAATGACTCAGGCCGCTGCCAATTTCCAAAAGCCTTTCCATTTGCAGAATATTTCTTGGTGTGACATTTGCGGGACAATTAGTGGACAGATGCTGACTCCTTCACGTCAAACTATAGTGTTGTTCCCCAGCAGGAACTGTAGTAGTACAACGTTTAACAAAAGTACAAGCACAGCATACAGTATGGTGAGCATATCACTACCATTCATTTGCCTAATTACAGACGGTTTAGCAAACTGCAAAACTCCAGTTTGTAGCGTAAGCTTTTATTTTAGAGAGGACCAGAATGTTGCTATGGTTAAACCCATCCTGATGTCTTATCTTCACCTCTACTGGTTGCTTCTCTTTGCATATCAGCCTGTAAAAGCTCAGCTGAAAACCGACGGTCAGCGGGTTACAGAACCTTCACCCAATCAGAGTCCAGGTGTGTACTTCAGTTGGTGCCGACAGCAATCAAGTGCCTGTGTTCGGAACAATCAATCCCACGTGCTGCAATCTTGTTCTGATTGGCCAAAAGTGGTCCAATCACCTGCTAATGATCATGTATGACTTTGAATGGAAAGGTTCTAGCTTGATATGCAGAGCGGGAGGCATCATGGGGCTTGTCAAATCAGGACGGTCTTACCAGGATAACACAAATGTGCCAATTTGATTGGAAAATATAAGTGTGATTAACAAAACACCTCTCCATTTATCTGCCGTTTAAAAATCAAAGTGACCTTGAATTGCTGCTTGAATACCACAAGCTAGGATCCTGTCAGGAAGAAATCAAGCAAAACACATAGCAACTAGCATGACTGTTTCTACGTGGACTCAACTGGTGGCTTTGCACGACAACACGTCTACATAGCTTTTGATTGCTCTACATGAATATGGCTCCCTTGCATGTGCAAGCAAATAGCATGCGGTGCCTTTAGTGTGGAGATGATAGTGCTAAGCTGTGGCTTTCAGACAGCGCTGTGAAAGGGGCCGCTGTCTGTCGTTGCTGTAGTGTTGCACTTGACAACAGGAATGGCGGCACTGCTGTGCAGTCTCTTAGAGAGAGGCGCAGTAGCAGGCTTTGCCTTCTGTTAAATAATTCAGCGTTTCTTTTGGATGCACACATGGGATTTCCGTGTGTCTATTACAAAGAGAAAGACAGGTTATCACATGCACAGACGACAAGCCCGAGCTTAGCAACAACACAACAAACACACACACAGACACCTACAGTGTGTACATCTGCATAGTGCATACACATAAATGATTGCCTTTCCCCTTTAACTCTCTTTATATATATATATATCACAACACTCGAATGCATGTGTATACATGCAGTATACTGTTTGCCTTAATCCTGTAAAAGTGTGGCTCCACATGTGACCCCGTAGGGCGCCGCCTGCTGGTGTTTAGGGTAGCTTGCACCCGGCAGCAGATCAGTTGAGGGGCACTCCACTGGGTTGACCTAGTAAGAATGTAATTACATTACATCAAGACAGTGTTTGAGATTTGTTCAGAACGCCAAAGCCTTGATTACAGTTGGCTATTTACTGATCGATGGCTATAATCTCTGCTCAGGGATGAAGCGAATGCACGTATGTCATTAAGTTATTATTATTATTATTATTATTATTATTATTATTATTATTATTATTAATAAATGTAACTGACATCAGTTGGGTGCCCCTACATACAGTGTATACTGTATATACTGTAAGCCTATATATAGTTAAAGTTTAAAGATCTAATAGGCTCCAGCAGCCTGGTGTGAACAGACCACATATTTACTTTGTGAATATGTTCTTATGACCACGCTCCATTGGGAAGTGTTAACAGTTGTTTCCTCCTACTGGGCGTAGACCTCTGGTTAATAATGAAACTATTGGACAGCATTTAACCAATGAGCGTTACTGCAGTACAACTGTTTTGATTGCCTCATCTAGCTCTACCACCATTTCAAAACACGCTTGACTTCACCGTCCTCTCAGCAACCCACACTGATTGGTCCATAGGTTGGCTGTGAAAACACAATGTGAAAAGGGTTTCTAGACTATAAATTCAGTAAAAGAAATAGTCAGGCAGAACCAGGCTATAAGCAGCCCCCTGAAAATACAGCAGGGACATTTTTTTTTTTTTATTTCTATTTAATGCCACTGCATGTCCTTAATGTTGTTCCAAGAAGTACAACTGTCAGGTTTGAAAAGAATTAGCGCTACCTGCGTGCTAATCCATAGGTAGTGCAATTAGGCTACAAATGCACAATCATGTTAGCTAGCAAGCGTAGCATGAAGTGTTACACGTACTGCTGAGAGTTTCCTTTGTCTGCAGGCTGAGTGTCATCGCAACAGTCGCCTCTGGTAGCTGCCTCTGGTTAAACACAACCCTCTTCACAAGCACTCTGTGAAGCTGATGATGTGCTACACACACACACACAAGCAGAATTAAGTTGATATTTTACAAACACATAGTCTAGTGGGCATTGTTGAATACTTGTAAAGAAAATACATGTCAGAAAAGTTGGCTAGAAGTTTATTAATTTTTAGCAATAGAGAAATATAGGGAGCAGTGTTGATGCAGTGTTTTGTCAGTGCGGAGAGGTTGGCAGCACATAAATATATTCCTTCGTTCTCCATGTATTGCTCTGTGGAACATCTGCCACTCACTGTTAGAACTACATCTCGCAACTGTTGGCACAACAAGCCATTGATAAAAGTGATAGGGTTGCTGTTATTATAATACAATATTACTTTTGATTCGCTGCTAGGTAACCGGTTGTTTTGCTTCTCAAAAGCCTGGGCCAAACTGGCCAAAGTCCCAAGCTAGCACATGGCATATTTTCTTTGGCAGGCTAATGACACTTCCTCGCAGCAATTTGGCTGAATCACAGATAACTCTCAATTAGATAAGGCTTGTGCCGTAATGCTGCAATAACTGATCACAAATTACTTCTCAAGCGGACTGTTCTGTATACCTGTTTGTTTTACTGTGGTATTTTACAATATAGATGATGATCGCAACGGTCTCCAGAACCAGGAAAGCCGCAGCAAAGATGGCGCCAATCTTCCACGCTTCCAAACCCAGCTCACGTACCTCTAAACAGATGCATTGCAAAAAACAGTGAAGTGAAAGCAAAGGAAATATATAACTATACTATAAATTGAACTGCTGTAGTTTTAACATTTGATTGTTTTTGGCATTCTTTCACTTCCTTGTTTTCTGGTAATAGAAGCAGGTGCACTTTCTACATAAAATGTTACTTGATCAGTTTACTTAATCACACAATTATAGCTCAATGCGGTCACTGTTATGCAGTCTATATAATTTGGTTTGTTCTATGGATTTAAATATATTTCTAGATATAACGTTCCAGTGATCTTCTGCTTCCGAAAAAAGAGTTTAATAAAGTACAGTAAATCCTACAGTCAATAAAATGGTGTGGTGGATTTTCTAATAGGCTTTCAATTTATTCATTATTCTCCCACCTTTCCTTACCAATGAGCTGAAAACATCCGGATTCAAATCAAAAGAAAAGTCTATAGTAAGCATTCCTTCTCCTGCTGCTTATTGAAATGGAAAATAAACTTGTTTCTTTGAACATTTTCTTGGTGGTATTACTTGTGACATTATGTTCCCTGTTTCAGGATACTTCACTGTCTCCAGAATTCATTGCCAAAGCAAATTATAAACAATTTATATTTCCAGAGATGTTTATGTCCGACTTCACTCTCCCCTTACCTGAGGATCCAGCTGGCTTCTCCACCAGCCCATTGGCTTCCCCTGGCTCTGCCCTGCCTCGGACCAACAAAGGGGGCGTGGCCTCCCCTTCACCCCCGAGGTCATCCCATGTGGGCGTGGCCTGGGCAGAGTCATAGGTCAAACGGCCACTGGAGGAGCTGATCTCGTTGGTGTGAGGTTCCCCTCTCAGAAGATCTTCTCCGTCCAAGAAGTTGGTCCCACCCAGGATGGGGCTGAGAGGGGGGGCGGTCTGGGTCGCAGGTCCCCATTCTACGTAGACTCCGTCGCCGTCGTCCATGGCAACCCCGGGCGGTGCGGCGATCATCGGCACCTCTAGGAGAGGGGATTGGCATGTGACACACACACACATGAGGGCCAGAGGCCAAGGTTAAGTCTCATAGAAGACCAATGTGTGATAATGCATAGATGTGGGATAGTGCGTGCGTGCGTGCAAGATAGATAATGTTATAGTGTATGTATCTAATCAGAGGTTTGAAAGACAGGCCAGATGTTTGGCCCAAAAAAAGGTTTTGTGTGTATTGTACATTGTCGGGAAACAGTGCTTTTAAGCTTTTTTGAAAGTCCATTTCTGAATGTGGGATACGTAAGCAATAACTTTCTTTTTGGTAATGCAGTGGCTTATATTTTCTATATCAGGGTTGCTAACCACTGGTATTGCAGACTGTACAAAGGAGGCTGTGCGTTATATCCAAGGGCTTTCTTCTCCTTATGTAATTAAACATAAATAGACTAAGCTTAGGCAAAGTCATTGGAGGTGATGCCACTGAATATTTTAGGCGTAATGCTCCATAATCATACAGTATTTGCTGACTCAAATTATTTGCTTACACATTTTCCACCTCAGTTACTTATTAAAGAATTGTCAATGCATCGGAAGAGGGATTAGTAGGACTAGAATACCTTCATCAAAATCATATTCAATAAGTAATCTTAGAATGTGTTGATTGGCGTAGTACATGTTTCATAAAATCATGTTTGCATTCATCATTAGCTTTATTTTGTAGGGTCATGTTTTGTTTCCTGTTGTTTTACTGGTGCAGCTACTACATACAGTACTGCAGCTCACCTTGGACCACCGAGGTCTCTGCAGTGCGATGATGTTGGCCTCCTGCTTTAGCTGTGAGCCGATCCACCTCCTGCGCCTCATTCTCCGGCCCTGTAACTCCTCCACTAGCCTCCCCTGCTCCTGCCTCCCCGAGCTCCAAACCTCCTTCCCCCTCCTCCACCTCTGCCCCGTGCGCCACAATGTCTGCCTCCCCCTTCTCCTCCTCCTCCTCCTCCTCCACCGCTTCTCCCACTATCGTCTGCATGGCGTCTAGCCCCACGCCAACAAGGGGCAGCAGAGATGCCTCTTCCCCGCCCCCTACCACTGCCTCCACTGCAGCCTGGTCACCTCCTCCCTGCTCCAAGGGCTGGACCACATCGCCACCCCCGAAGCCTGGTTTGACATTATGGTTGGCCTCCATCAGGCTTGTGTCAGACGCTCCTGCTTCCTCAGACAACACCGGCTGTTTCTCCTCTGGCGTTCCCGCAGCCTCCTGCTCCTCTTGCTCCTTCAGTGTGCCTCCTCCAGCCTCCTCCTCTCCAACCTCTACTTCTGAAGGAGATACGTCAGTGGCCACCTCGTCCTCCTGGATTCCTCCTACATCTCCCCCTGCTAGAACCTTCCCCACATGTTCACCTGCTACTTCACCTCCCACAATGCCCTCTGCCTCAACGGCGGTTCCAGCAACTACCTCCGGTTCCCCGTCCACCTCTTCCTTCACCTCCTGCACCTCCCCGCCTCCCCCCTGCCCCCTCTGGGCACCACCCAGAACCTCCACCTCCTCTGGGGCCTGCTCCTCCACAACACCGACCACTGGCTCAGTCTCCGCCAACGCTTCCCTGACCTTCTCTCCCGTGTCTCCCCTGGCCTCCATCAAGACAGCCTCCACCACCCTCTCCAGCAGCTCCTTGAGAACCTCCTCCGCCCGCCGCCTCTCCGAGGCCTGCTGAACCACCTGCTCCACCTCCTTCAGGCTCGGTGGAGCAAGGGAAAGGGCAGGGGCTGGGGCTGGGGCTGCGGCTGGGATTGAACTTCCATCTCTGGGAGTCTCAATCGAGGGAAGGTTAGAAGTGGAAATGCCTGGGGAGATTATAATGGGCTCGAAATTATTGTAAATAATTGACAACCCTGGGTTCAAATGAAAAATATCAATAGAAAATATATATTCCCTAAGACATCTCCTGTTAGTGCAATATATTGCTGTTCGGCACTGGTGACATACAGTATAAACAATACTTCCCTCTCTGAAGATATAAATGAGTATTTGGACTGTGTTAGCTGGTGACAGCTTGCAGTACATTTTACATTTGGGCTTGGTATCTGAACCGTGGTTGTGCAATTCACTGCTGTTATCACTGCCTCGTCGAGGAAGAAATCATATCCAGCTAAAGCTTTGTCCCAATTTGTTTGTGACACGAAAACCACAGCACATAAAAACGAGGCTGTGAGCATAATCCTTGAGATGTCACCCTACCTTCAGATTTGCAGTGTAGTATCAATAAAAAACACTATCAGTCCCTTGAGAAAGCAGAGGTCCATGTTGTCCAGGAAGCAAAAATTAAGTCCAACAAACTTCATAGTACTCCAAATAAAATGCCGTACACATGCCCCACACAAGTGTAAGAAGTAGTGTGTGTGCGTGTGTGTGTGTGCGCGCGTGCGTGAGTGCTACAAGAACAGACACAGGAGTGGACATTTGGGTCTCCGTCAGGGAGGAGGAGGAGGTAAAGGTAGCACTTCACTGATAAATGCTTGTCAGATTCTTCCCAAGGCTCTGCTGGATCTTGGATGGCATGTCGCACAGCCACAGTGAACTCTGAAGGAACAATTATAGGGGGGCTGTGAGATTGGGTGGTGTGGGGGGTTCTGCCCTGACTACGCTTACGCAGAACAACCGTGGACATGACAAGCTACTTACTGTCAGAAATGCAAACAAAATGTTTTATAGGAAACCGTCTTTTTAGTGTATGCAATGCATCCTCATGGCATTCAATATGGCAGCCCCCATGCAAGCTTTGAAGGTGGGTTATTTATTTGAAATGTCCATCCTATGACTTCTACCTCTATGTGGCCAATACGCTTCTAGCTATATGGACTGAAAGACACATTACTGCCCAATGCCCATCATATTGTATGCTATCTAATCAAAATGTGTTTACAGAATATCATTATGTACCACAGACAACCTGCATGTACATTACATGGATGTCTGGCATGCTGTTAATCTCCGAATTACACGATTGGTGCAGGATTACATGGGCATTATACATAGATGTTAAATTAATTGGAATTGTGTCAGCATGCGCTAACGGCATTCAGGAATCCCCAGTTGAGTGTTTATGCTGCTTTGTATTCATAGGCAAGATAGAATCATTTTAACTTGTGTGTTCAAGCACTTGATCAGAAGCAGTTTGTTTAAATTAGCTCTGTGGATACAGGCAGAGATCAATTTAACTGCATGCGCAATGGTTTTCCATTCACCAAACTGTAGAGCGGACACATGCACAAGGCTGTGAACTTGCATAAGCTTACACTGGGGGTAGTGTGACGGAATACTGTTGTCAAACTAATGTAGCCCTGTAACCCACATACAGAGAGACAGGAAAGGGAGGGGGACAAAGGGAGAAAAGAGACATGTTTTAGACACGTTTGGTGTTGTGTAGGGAATACCTGAGGGAGAGAATAAGAAGATCAGAAATGTCTTCATTCCTTTGGCCATGACTCTATTAAATGCTAACAATTATTAATGGCTTTCATGTCTCTGGGAAAAGCCCTCTGCCTTGACTGTCTTGTTATGTGTATTGTTTATTTGTGTTTTGCTTATTAGTTGGATATCATTCACTATTTCTGTTGCAAAAATAATTTTTAAAGATTTATTGAAATATAAATAGTTTCAATTTCAATATAGCTTTACAATGAATCCTGCCTTATGACTAGTATATTTGCTTTGCTTCTAATCAGAGATTTAAAAGACATGCCAGATGTTCGGACCAAATACAGATGGTATGTGTATACATAGTCTGAAAACAGTGTTCTGACATTTAAAATCATTTGAAAGTTGTTCACTTTTGTTCCAGTCAATTTCTTACACTGGGGGTAGAGTGACAGACTACTGTTGTCAAACTAATGTACTGTAGCCCTGTAACCCACATACCATTTACAGACTTAGCATTGGACATGATGGAACAATATGTTTTCCACTATAGCTGTAATGGTTAAACATAGCACAACTTGTAGTGTACTATGTATATACTATAAACAGTATGCTATACAGTATATATACAGTATATTGTTATTTTAAATACAATAGAATAGAATAGAATAGAATAGAATAGAATAGAATAGAATAGAATAGAATAAAAACAGACATGTTGGAACTGTAAATTATTCTCTCCCTCTTTTCTAATCTTTCTATCTTGAGTGTAGATTCATTTGAAAGGGGCACTATTTTAATTCTGGGTGCTACAGCAAAAGCATAAACTCATAATGGCTTGTGACTGGATTCCAGAGGATTCATTGTAGAATTATGACACGATACAGTTTTGCTACTCATGCCCAAGTAAAGCTTTGACATTTCACAGAACCGTATGACTTCTGACCAGTGACGTGCAAGCAAAACATGTCACGCTGTATACACATTTTACACACAGATCACATTGAGGAGCTATACATGTATTGTGAATTCTTCACGTGCTCTGGCTTCTTTATGTTATGGTACAAATCCTTGAATGTATATATTAATCTCACATCTAGAAGTTTCTGTTAGCTGCAGGCTACAATTTGTCTGAAAACCAGTTAATTCACTGGAACATATTACGTGATCTCTTTTTTGATACCATTGAAATTACATTAGCTAACCCATCCCATGGTCTGTAAAGGGTTTGGGTGGTAGGGCTCTGTAGAGTTGTGGTCTGTATTTCATGAATCAGCGTTTCAGACTTGCTCTCTGTGAAAGGTGGGTTCTTTAACTGGTTAAAATAGTGTGTTCTTGGCATATACCTCCCACCATTAGTATTAGCAACCTAATCACTATTGATCCACTGGCACATGAAATGTTGCTGTAGCTACATAAACCGTGCAGCATGTAGGGAGACACACTGTGTTACCTGGTTTAGGACTTGAGTTCATACAGATGGAAGTAAACGTCTGCTCTCTTTTTGTGTACGCTGGAAACAGTTCAGTGTACCCCAGCAGGTTACCCAAAGCCCCAACTCAGGCCGACGCCAGAATTCATGGCTCCTCATGGCTATCTCAGGCCCCCTACTGAACTATGAGTTATTAAACAATAAATATTAGGAATAATTAATAGTTTAGGGTTAAAGTAAGTTAAGATAACGAGCCATTGTGAGGGCGTACCCAATCCACTCATTTTCTTACAAGCATGTGTACATTATACAAGCTTTTATTTTAGTCAAAGTGTCAAACGATTTCAGGAACACTCGACAATACATACACACAAATAATAATACTTGTAATTTAAATCTTTTGAAATAAAAACGTATAATATAACATTTTAAAATGTATTATCCACATACTTACAACAACACTGATCAACAACGAGTTTTGTGAGTATGGCACCTTGCTCTTCGTGTGGTTTACTACTAGATAGGTTGTCTCTGTTAGAGAGACGTGT
>JAOEGT010103707.1:0-28175 GCA_025447795.1 Speoplatyrhinus poulsoni
GGTCCCTTGCTGAAGCTGCTGCCCCCGCGACCCGACTCCGGATAAGCGGGAGAAGATGGATGGATGGATGGATGGATATATATATATATATATATATATACAGTATATATACATAATTCTAATTATATACTGTATATATATGTATGTGTGTATATATGTGTGTGTGTGTGTGTGTGTGTGTATAAACCTACCTATGCATCGGGTGCGTGTGTGGTCGAGCCTATAGCCTTGGTTACACTCACACATGGTCCCAAGGTAAGAACGTACACACCGACCGTTGGCACAGCTGCATTCATCTGAGTCCTCCT
Organism: Speoplatyrhinus poulsoni; assembly: GCA_025447795.1. Lineage (NCBI taxonomy): Eukaryota > Metazoa > Chordata > Actinopteri > Percopsiformes > Amblyopsidae > Speoplatyrhinus > Speoplatyrhinus poulsoni. Next base: position 309 of record JAOEGT010103707.1, read on the forward strand.
CAGAACTGTCACCTGTGTGGTCACAACAGAGAGCAGTGGTCAACACCACCAAATATGATATGGGTGTGTTTTTCTAATCCACCAAGCAAGAGCTACCTGGGTTGTAGTTTGGAACAAAAGCGGCTTGAAAGTCCAGCTCTCCGTCAGAGTCTGTCTCCAAGTGCAGCTCACACAATTGGTTGAAGATCACTAATTACAAAACATGACAACTTGTCAGTTGTTTCAGTTACTTAAAGCAGTACATTTCAATGTGTTTAGAATTCTGTAAATAGTACAATACGGTAGTTTGGTGTTCCTGCCCATTAAATGCAATGCAACAAGCCTTACCATACAAGACGTCTTGCAGAATAAAGTATATTTGGATGAAAGTGATTTCCTATTGATGTAGAAAATATGTAGAAAGAGCTTGTAACCTGAGTTCCTCTGTGGACAGGTGCGGCACTCGGGACCCCAGCCACGACCATAGTGACAGCAGCATTCGGAGTAGGTGACCACCAGGCCATTCCTGGGCAGGCTGCAGATCAAGTCCTCATCCACTTGCAGGAAGCAGACGTCTTTGTGGGCTGCTGTGCGGTCTGAGAGAGAGAGAGAGAGAGAGAGAGAGAGAGAGAACATGAGAGGCATGCATTACTTTGTGGAATCAATAATTACACCTTTACTGGCACCAGTGATTCTCCATATCTTTTACGTCAAAAGACGACGACTCATAGCCCCTTAAACACGCAAACGCACACACACCTATGAATGATTTAACACAACAAAACAAATGTATAACTAACAATAAACATCACAAAAATATATGTACAATTCGTAAAAATAATAAAACTTGATCTGGCGCCCACTCAAAAAACACCTCAATAGAGTCCCACTAATTTAAAACCTATGAATAATTTCTCAAACATACAGTAAATGCTGTTTTAGTAAATTACAGTGCATAGAGAAGCATTAATCAGATGTTTTGCCTGCCATTGGAATGTGTCTACACAGAGAAATATTTGTTTTCACATTTGCAGATTGATGTCATCTATTATTTTCACATTGCTAGAAATGTCAAAGTGGATTTTCCGCAGGGGGGATTCATTCATATAGACATATATATATAGTGTGGATTCAAGCTACAGAATCAGGGCTGGGGAAAGTTAACTATTTAACTACATTTTTACAATGATCAAGCAGTAGACAGTAAATAATGTGAAACTGTGTCATTTCAATGAAGAGACAGTTAAACAAACTGATAAAGTATATTATTCTCATTTTACTAATATGAATTTCTTTTGCAAAATAACATTTAGACTCACATAATAAAAATATATGAATCAAAAAGATAACATTACAGTACTGGGTGTGCATGGCTACAGTATATGAAATGATAAATAGTGGAAATATTCTATCATATGAGAAAGATCGCTCTACTGTATTATAATGTGGTCAAGGATTTATCTGGCATCTATCAAATAACAATATAACATTTTGGAACATGCATAGAAAATGTCAAAAGCAACAATTCTTCATAATGAGAATAGCTAAACATTGCCTTTGCATAAATGAATACAATACATACATTATGTATTTGAGATTATGTATTTTTTGTACAAGCCATGAATAGCATCTATATTTGCATAGAAACCTTGCGGCCTCATTTATAAAACTTAGTTATGATCAAGTTTGACCTAAAGTATCTTACACAGAAAATCATGTATAAGTATTTATTTGTTCAACTTTACATTGATGTCGGAAATATGACATCTCATAAGTGTTTTTCCTGCTGCTTATGTATGGATGTTGCTGTTATGAACTTTGGGTTAGCCAAATGAAGAACTTCATAGAAATAATCAATTAAAGGTGCGAGGAATTATTATATTGTTTAATTAAAAACAGGATGAGATGGGCTGCTCTTTCATTATTGGATGATATTCAAAACCATACTTTCAGAAGGGAGAGAATTTGTCGAAGTACTGTCAACTCTGGGATTCCTACGACATTGCAGGTTCATGGGCCATTCATGTTAAGTTAGAGATTTTTACACCACAGTAAGTTACAAATGAGCTCCTCAGAACTTGCATAAGAAAGGTTCTAAGCAAATTCTCAGTATCTTCCTGAATCTAACGTATAGAGAACCATCAAAAATTATCTTAGACTTAGTTCTAAGTATAAGAGATGTTTTATGAATGAGACCCCAGCACTGGTGAAATGGAACATAAATTTGGAGGAGCTAAAATAAAACAAGTGGCAGATGTCAGGGTAAGCCAAAACTCATTCTGATTGGTCAGGGGCTCAGGGGAGTTGACATCTGAGTTGATTTTACCCACCGTCATAGACGCACTGTTTGAGCGCTGCACTGAAGGTGAGGGGCTGGTTGCAAATACAGTGAAAGGAGCCGGGCGTGTTCACGCACCTCCCATTCTTACAGTACGAGGGGTCCTGGCACTCATTCACATCTGTAAAGAATTACAGGATTACAATACAAACATCTACTTGGAGCCACCTCTAGGCTAAAGTTCATACACTGTAGGCAGATGGGCAGGCTTGACACCAGGTGGACTTTCTGTGGACATGCATAAAGGGTGGAGCAGCACCAACAACGCCCCACTTTAAAGAATGGGCTGCTAGGGGCTTATCATGGCTACACGATATACGCTGAGTAAGAGTTATGATTCATAATAACTGATAGGGCCAGGTGTGAGATATAGGGAGTGTGTGCCAGGTTGCATAAAATATCTTAAGCTAACTGTTTATGGTATATTATTAACTTTTAGCTGCTATTAGACAGTATTTAACTATTTGTGTAGTGTGCTGTGTAGTGTACAAGTGGGAACCTCTGGTGCTGAGAAATGGTTTTGGCCCGATCATGACATCTGTATGGGGGGTGCATTTTTTTTAGAACTCATTAGTTAAAAATATATTAGCACAGCGCATTCAAATCCGTTCTTGAGAAAAACTACAGTATGCATGACGTCACATAGGATTTATCCATACAGTCTATGGTATAGTGTTATTATAGCAACAAATGCTGCTCCTAAGGTGATTTACTTTATAGTTTGAGTTAAATGAGTAAAAGTAAAGTGCAGTTGTGCCTTGTAACCAAAGGGGGCGCCTAATTTACAAGTTATCATCAGCAGCTTTAAGTTTTTATCGTACAATATATATCTCGCCAGGGTTATGCCCAACATTTTGGGAAAGGTTTCTTCAATAGATTCAGGCAAAACTAAACGAATCACCATGAAACCATCACTGCTGTATTCACAACAAGGTTCCAGGTCGGGGTAAAAAGAAATGTTGCAATGTGTCCCCTATGGGGACACCAAGCTACTTTGAATACAACATAACTGTCTAAAGGGACTGAGTAGCTGCTGGGATATATACATAAACATATAAACTGTAAACTGTAGTAAGCATGAGTGTTACATTTGAGAAACACAAGTTGTTTGGTAGCACAACTAACCTGTTATGCCAGTTTAGAAAACCTTTCAAAACCTTTCAAAACGATCCTGACTTTGTGGAGGTGTTGAATGCTTGACCCTATACAGATGCTTTATGTTGATAACCTGGTAATCTTGTTTGTTTTATTATCAGTATTGTCCCCTGCCCACGCACATAACTTAACCTCTCCATGACACAATTTATATTGTACTTATTCTCTTTCTCATATAATGTATGTATTTGTAACTTTTGAATAACAAAGAATAAAAATTTAATAAAAATAAATATAGTTTCCATGTTATTTATTTTATGACAAATAACTTTTTCATAACATCATATTTTATTGATTAATGTCACATAATACATAGTCCAGCTATCCATTACACAACCAAATGACTATTATAGAAACCACTAGCTCAGTGAATGAGCTCAGCAACAGTACAATTCCTGGACAGCGATTAAAGACAGAACTAATTTAATTTAGGGTAGGACTAGACTATGCTTAATCTGCCCAGTGAATATGGATCAAGATGTTGTACTGGACAAAGGAACTGCTTGTTCAAATAAGGTTCTGCAATTCATGCAAATACATGCAAATATTTCAGTGTATGCTTATGTTCTGTAATGGTGTGTAGGTGATAATGGTATTCCAACCCACTTTCAATAAAGAGTAGCCCATCACTGATATCAAATTAGCTCAAATAAAATGTAATAAAAACTCAAATTAGACATCTTAAATCAGTAAATATGGAATGCATTGTGCTATTGATATAGCAATAACCTTTATAGAAGTACAATTATGTTTAATTAGTTGTCATGTCTTCAACAAGATTTAGGATATATTATTGTTGCATGGGAGTTATAGATTAATGTAGTATTTCTTTTCAGTATTAATGCGGAAGGAAGCTATAAATCCAAACTAATTAAAAGGCTATACGGGCTAAGGTCCCTAGGATCTATGATGTTGTATTAATAGCCAACTGAAATGTTCAAATGCATAAAGTTATTGTAATATCTTTTTCAGTCAAAGGGGGAAAGCAATGCACATTCATTTTCACTCCACAGCCTTACTGAAATATGTAAACACTAACAGTATTACCAGATCACAAAATATCCATTTACAAATACATTTTTAACCACTGAACGATAAACCTCAAACTGCTAAAAATCCCTAGACCACTCCATATTACATCTAAATCTCTAACATGCCTGAAAACATTAAAAACCCTTTTTGCCAATGATGAAAGCTAGCAAATCACAGCTTTCTTGAAAGCAATATATATTATTTATTTAATAAAGAAAAGAAAAAAAAAAAAGATATACCTCGAAGACATTACTGATGCAGCCCTTTGGTAATAATATCTCAGTACAACTCATTATATTGCCATACTATGAATTGGGTGTGTGCGTGCACACACACCCACACACACAGTGAAACTAATAACTTTCCCTTGTAAATTGCTAGAGTGTACAAGGATAGTTGTTCAAGTAAATTATTACATTTCACTATTTCACAAGACAAGAGAAAATTAAGGATATATTTGTTGTGTTATGTACATCTCAGCAACATTTTATATTTAATCAACCATTAATTTAATCAGACATAGTAATCCAAGTATATATTCGAAAGAATGTGATTCATATTTATACTGTCATCCTGTTACATACATATTATGTAATATTTCTATTATTAGAAATCCTTTTGAAATTTTATGTTAGTTTATTAGCATCAGAATTCATAGCATCCTAGTTAGCATCAGAAATACAGCAGCGTTCCTGTTATTAGAGATAGTATGGGACATAAAACAATGACGAGGTTGACTTAAAGCCTGAACTTTAACCCCAATATTTTTACAGTAAGACAACGTTGATCGTTTGGCATTAAATAATCCCTTGCTTGTGGTACACAGTGAACCGGAACATCATTTATTTCCATATATTTCTTGGACTGGAAAAAGTTTATGAGGATAGATCTCTTGAGATGAACAATATTGTTTTCAAGAGGGCCCTGTAACCCTTTTTCTTAAACATGTCTACAGCACAATCAAATAGTTGCAGTAATCAATGTAACATATATTGTATTTGTGCACTTATATTCCAAAATGGAAACATACTGTATAGCACTACAACAATTTGATTGATGGTTTTGTGAGAACATTTTAAAAAGGTAATGAGTCAAGTTAAAAAAGTTTACGAGTATATTAGTGCTTTAACATGTAATCTTTGTTGTGTGCCAGGATCCCTAATATGGCAATTCTTCTAGATATTAATCCACTTTGTATATATTGTAATGTACTGTACTGTACAGTACTATATACTACAGTGCTCTAACATGTGTGCCTCTCAGACAATATAAGAGACATCATTGAACAGTTAGTTTAGAGTCAGGAAAAAGTCAAGACATTGCTGAACAGTGTTTTGCTGTGGGGAGCACTTTAAATAAAAAAATGCATAGCTAGAATATATTTTACCATGCTGCCAGTGCGGTTTAATACGTTATTTCCTCAAACCGCTAACGTTTCTATTGTGATACTATTCTCAGTCTCATGACATCCAAGCCAAGTTTTAGTGTGACTGCACCCTATTGTCTCAGCTGTCTCCCATTTCTGGCAGCTACTGTGCGGCGCTTAGTGCTATTCCTCTGGTGACAGGTAGCCAAGAGGATAAGAGAGACAGGGAGAACAAACTTCATTAAAGGCTTTTTTTATGCAACCAGGCCCTGACGATGAACCATTGAGGTTTACCCTCTCTCCCACATGCGTACACCTTACAGCACATACAGTAAATACTGTATATATTGTAGACTATGGTATGTGACCCATGCACTGTGTCAAATGCCTTCCTGGTGACTTCCTACTGTATACGTACCAGCCTGCTCCTCAGGAGTCACACAGCTGTTGCGATCGGTGGCTAGGGTCCACGGTGGATTGCAGATACAGTAGTAAGAGATGGGGGTGTCCACACACTGGCCATTCTTGCAGTTAGCCATGTCCTGGCATTCATCTAGACCTATACGCACAGAAACACACCCCATCATTCACAGCACAGCTTCTGCAATTATACTGTATATACAGTAGTATACAGAATATTGTATTGGTTACATAATCCGATTAGTGCATTTAACAAGGAGTGCGCATGTTTACTTGTTTTTTTAGCATACTTTTTTGTTTTGTTTTGTTTTAAAATTGTCATTAACATTAAATAATACTACATAATAGTAACACATAAAATAATAGAAATTGTGATAAAAAAGTGGTGAGGTTTCACAGCTACAAAACATCTCCCACACAAAGTGCTTTGTTTTTGCAGTGAGCCGTTCAATGTGGCGTGAAGTGATGTCACCTCCTGCAGTTGTGATCACACAGCTCTTCTTGCTTGAGTCCGGTGTCCAGGGAGCGTTGCAGTTACAGTAGAAGGACCCTCTGGTGTTCACACACATGCCGTTGGTACACTGGGACTCATCGTGGCATTCATTCACATCTGAAGGACATCAGATGTCATCAAGGAGTTTGAGTGTGTGTCCCATCATTGATATGTATTATCAATGGTGGGACACACACTCAAACACCTATATGTTTCAGTTTATTCATTTATTCGAGTTTTACAGTGTGCAGTGGTGTGGGTGGGTCACAGTGTATGTGAGCGGAGCTGAGCGGTTGGAAGTTCCATGCATCTCTCTTGGAGTGAAATGAATCAAGATAAATTAAACTATTTAGTCTACTATTAGTGGAGTAAATATACAGTTTTAGATCAATATTTTTGTGTGAAATGGAAATATCACAAGGACCTGACGCTGTTTTAATTTTGAGAATGTATTTTCTTCAAAGGACACCGTTAAGGCTAGTACAACAGCTAGGTTAGCATAATAGTTGTACAGGGTAGTATTGCTGTGGAGTGGGAGATGGCTATACTTTTTGTTATGTTACAACCCTGGCTCAAGGCCGCAACATAAAAAGGGAGATGCCACATGCATCTTTAAGAAAGTTAACTTAATTTATTAAAGCTGCACTACCTAATATTTTCACATTCTGCAATGTTTAAACACATATTTTATATGAAAAGGGTTACTACAAGGGTTAATACAAACTAAATATGTGGTGCCAGGAGGAAGAGAAAGTGGATTGTGTGCTGGGCGAACACTTATAATGCCCGGCCAGGTGATACCAATTAAGGCAAATCAACCACCTTGTCACCTAAAAACACATTCAAAAACAGTACACTTACACTTACACCCGTATGACCTTGGCATGCGTGTGTGTGAAGTTAACATTTACTATATAGCTCAAATCAACACAAAAGGATGCGGCTAAGGGGGCTTGGGGTTTCTGGACGTTCCAATAGCAGTCAATGCTTACATTTAGGCAACTGTTTTAAGCTCACCAGTTCTGATCGCATACTTTCAGCAAATTTCGTCTTGATGTTGTGACACTAAAGGCCCAGTGTCCAGGGTCATGGTTCGCTACTGGTAGACAGCGCCAACCACAGGTAACGGGTATAATTACACTTAAAACTACCATACATCAAACGCTACAATCACATGTAAGGAAACAGCTAAGATGGGTTGAGCATGCCATGCTTGCCAAGATCAGAGCGGTACAGCGACTGAGCAATAGATTGAGCGGTAGCCTTCTCGCCCGCTCAAAGTAGGCTCCTCGCTCAAGTCAAACTGAGATTGTTCCGCTCACATACTCTGGTGGGTCGGCGTGTGAATGGTTTAATTGGTTTACCGATGCACTCCAGAAGGTTGCCGTCATAGTAGAATCCCTGCTGACAGTAGCATTCGTAGCCGGGCTGTGTGTTCATACAGCGACCCTCCTTACAGATCTCGTTGGCAAAGAGCACACACTCATCAATATCTGTGGACGAGAAAAAACGGTGTGTCACAATAACATGGAATATGGCTTTCTAGAAAAATAAAAACATGCTGGGAGTTGGACTTGTTAGTTCACTCATAAAAGCCAGCGGTCGAAAGCATTGACAATACACTTAAAATGTGAAAAACGGATTTGTGCGAAAAACACCCATCGTAAATGCTATCAGTTATTTTTGAGCAAGGAAGTGTTCACATCTTGCATACAGACTTCCAGCCTAATTATTAAAACAAGTGTGTCTCATATAATAAGGTGAATAATATGCAACAAATAGAAAAGGTGAGACAACAATGAATAAGTCGTAATTCATGTTTAGAGCTGAACTGTACTGTGCTGTATGTAATGAAATATGTTAAGGTACTAAGTCTATACAACATTACAGTACCTATGTGGAGAGGCATGCCATACTCTGTGGTCTCTTCCTCATGGTAGAAGCCTCGACCATCTGGACACAAGGAGTGGAACTCACCTGGTTTGGAGACAAAAATAAGTAAAAAACACATAACTAAATGTATTTGCTGTATGGGGTGGGGGTGGGGGGGGTTTAGGCTGTGGTTACAGTACCTGAGTGGTAAACAGGACAGGGGTAGATCTCACAGTGATCTCCCCAGCCCACTCCAATGGAGCAGCAGCACTCCTGCTTGGTGACATTGGTGGCCAGGACACTGTCACAGAACACTGTGTCATCCAAGTTCAGGTAACACTCCTTCTTATCATCCAGCTGCAGTTCAACTGCTGGGGGGAAGCCATTCATTTACTGAGCACAACCATGGAAGCAATGGGATTCTGAATGCAAGGATGTAACTTTACAGCATGTTGTATATAGTCCATAAGCACGCTTAAACAAATCCTCATAACAGAGAGGGAGATATGGGAGGTCATATAACACAAGGTGATTACAGCACCAACCGTTTCTTTGCTGCTGTTATTAAATTACTTGGACTCCCCCAAAACCTTCACATGACAGCCCATGGGGGTTCCTGTCACTTCACCTCTGGTGGAGAATACGTTATTGTTCTTACCCTCGCAGCTGTGTTTGTCTTCAGACAGCATGAAGCCATAGTTACACTCGCACACGTACGAGCCTGGTCTGTTCTCACATGTGCCATAAGGCTGGCATAGACTCCTGTCAGCCGCACACTCATCAATGTCTGCAGGGAAGACATACTGTGGACTCATTACACAGACACACACTGCTTCGACTGCTTGTTGTGATATAGACTAAATGTCCACATGTAGGCATTGTGTAAGGGAGGGACCAGGGGCTTGTGCTTGTACCCAACACAAATTAAAACAGGTGGCGACCGTACCTTGACATCTCCTGCCTCCAACTAGTGCGTATCCCTTCTGACATTCACATCGGTAGGAGCCCATATTGTTAATGCAGTGGCCTCTTTGACAGTTAGACGGGTGCGCACACTCATTGATATCTGAACAGAGGATACAAATACAATTGAGAAACAATTCCCTCAGGAGTTAAGTTTATTTTTTAACTAGAGTACTTCATTGTCTATCTGTCTGTGTGAATTATTTTATTAACAAGGAGTTGTAATATTTTCATTCAGCTATTCTTTGTCAAATATATTAATCTGAGCAGTATTTCCTGCACCAATAAATCCCACCTTAGATTTGAACAGCATTAGATAGCAAGATAGAAATATTGATGGTCATTACACCACATTTAAATATGTAGTTCTAGTGACAGAAATAGCTCATGCCTTCACAGTGACTGCCTTCCCGTGTTAGCTGGTATCCCGGGTAACACTGGCATTGGAAGGAGCCTTCTGTGTTGACGCAGCGCCCATTGGCACAAAGTCTGTCATCTTCACACTCATCAATGTCTGTGTGAGAGAGGGAAAAGTCTGTATTTACTAGAAATACATGTCTCTATATGTATTAGGATTGGATCAGCCATTTTGTATTGCAAGCCAATGAAAGTATACCCAAACCTCTAGAGGAAAATAAAATAACGTACTGCACCGTTTGCACAGAAATAAAGATATTAGGCCGATAATTATTATACGATTGATATTACACAACCCTCCTTGGTGATACCACCTGTACTGCAGGCCAATGCAACGGAGAACTGTTGTCCTAACCTCTGCACCCTTTGCTGTCTGCAGATGGAAGGAAGCCTTCATTGCACAGGCATCGGTAGGTACCAGGAAGGTTCTCACAGTCCCCGTTGGGGCACACACCCGGCTTCTGACACTCATTGACATCTAATGGAGCAGACATGTTGGATGACGTCAAAGTGTCCTTGTTGCTCGAATGTTACTTTCAGTCATTCACTGCTTTGAATGAGATTGTGTGACTACATTTTCCAACTCTTTAGATGACATGGTTACAAATAGACCGTTTAAAAAACAAAACTACTGTGTATTATTTTGCTTTGTTTGGCGCATACGATCCCATCTCCAGAATAGGACCTAAACAACAACACCCACTATCCTGTCGTTAGAAGATATATAGCTAAACTAGTGGGACATGGTAAAACACAGTGATAGCAATCATGGAGCAGTTCTTCTCACCATAGCAGGTGCCACCGCGTGCCTCATGCCCTGGCAAACAGGGAACACATTCATAGGAGCCCTGTGTGTTCTCACACTGCTCCTTGGGACAAGTGTTGGGATTCAAGCACTCATTTATGTCTGAAATCAAGGGACACACACACATACACGCACGCACATGCACAGCATGTCAGGAGCTTTACTCGACAGTGTGTGTGAGTGCCAACGCATTCATCAACATCAAAAATACAATATACCTTCACAGGACTGTTGACGGTGGAGTTTGCTTCTGAAGCCTTTAAGACATTCACATTTATAGGAACCATGCAGGTTCATACACTGGCCGCCTATGCCACAGAGATCAGGCTTAGAGCACTCGTTTATATCTGGAATACACAATATTTAAAGTGTAACTCAAAATGTGATAACATAAAAATATAATAAGTATTTCAGTATGGCACCTAGAAATGAAACCTAACTCACCTACACATTTGCGTCTCCCATGATGCACCATGGGCTCGTAGCCATGGCGACAGCGGCATTGGTAGTCCCCTTCCGTGTTGACACAGATTCCTCTGCCATGGCCACAAGGTTCCGATTCACATTCATCATCGTCTAACAGGCAGAGTTAAAGTATAGTGTTCAACATTGATTAACCTACAGCATGTACATGTAGGTCAATCAATGTTGGCTTCTCAAGGTATGTTGCTCCTGTAACATAACTAGCCTAAGCAAGAAGTTTCCGGCAGGCTTCTGTATTGCTTTGACTCAGGGACAATACCAAACACAACACAATTGCAACAGAGTGTTTTATTTTCGGTCCACTCTATTTGAATAGACTCAACAATGTGCAATTTTAAAAGACAACACCATGCAAGAGTGGTATGCGGTAGCTAGAAGAATTTGCATCTGGTCATCTGGCTTTCAGACATATCCTCTTACCCACACAGATGCTCCTTTGAGGGTGATATCGGTAGCCATGGTGGCAGTGACAAGTGTAGCCACTAGGGGTGTTCACACATTCTCCACGGCCACATATGTTTCTGCTTAGCTTGCATGCGTCTGTCTCCGCTTTATAGGGCAGAGATGACAACAAACGAGCATTGTGAGGCCTGAGGTCCAACCCTGGTCAAATAACTATCCATAAACCCTTTAGTTAATAACTAACATGATAAACTGATCATTGGCTTAATGTGTGTGTAGCTAATAGATGGAGCTAATAACTGGAGCTAAAACAGCAACAAAAAATAATTTAATTAAATTAAATATACCGAAATGATGATATAAATACGAATGGAGGATACATCTGCATAAAGGAATTCTAGATTCTAGTTAGAATCTAGAATTATAGCTGAGTTATTTCCCTAGTTAGTTATTTTTGAACGTGGAAGAAAATCATTGTTTTGTTTTCATATGGTGCCTATAATGTTTTCATATGGTACCTATAATGACATGTACAGTGGTCCCACAGGAGGGGCAAATGTATGGTGCAAGATAAGAAAATGACACTCACGTGATACTTGTGTCTGTGTTTCCAAGGGATCGTTTTCTGGGTTCAGCTTGATGATTGGAGGAGGGGTGGGCTTGGCAACTGTTGGACCAAGAGACAGGACCAATGCAGTAGATAGTTGATAAATACACACAAACGTAAGTAGTAAGTATAAGTACACAGCTATTCTGAACATGTTAAAAATAATAACTGACAGTTGCTGCATACTGGCTAATATGGCCTGTTGACATTCAGCCCAGATTGTGAATGTCAAAACAAGGTGCTCAATAAAGACTAAACTGTGCTAATAGTATCATCAGATTAATCTGCTATTTGATTGGTGTGGTAGATCCTATTCACCGGGCACACGAGGACTGTTTGTGCTGATTGCTGCTGGCTGTGCTGGGCTAGATGTTGGTCCATCTGGTTTTTCCTAACAGACAGAGATGGAAAAATCACACGCGAGCAACAACATATACAGTATACGGGCAGTTAATATAGATACTTATTTCTTACCAGCACATTATCTGGGAGGGTGTAGACGTGTGTTTCTCTCACACTATGGAATTGGTAGCCTATTCCAGCCGGGCAGAGTTTCCTGAAGGCCTCTGCATGGCCACAGCGCGATGATTTGGAATTGAAAGAAGGGAGTTCAGTACAGTATGACAAGCGGCATGATAAGGCTTGTCGTATTGTCCGTACTGACCTGTGTTCACCTGAGGACACCTCTTGCAGCTGCTGCCCCATGCTTTTCCCACCGTACAGCAACACACCTTCTGATTCGTCTTTGGGAAGGCCATGTCACAACGCCCTGCTTCAGTAACCACACGAAAGCACGGGCCCAGCTCAGTGCCTGGAAGAAAACACACAACACAAACAAAAGGGTTCATTCCTACATGTGTGCCAGTTCAAATCAGCAGTTTTTAAATGTTAATTCTTTTATTTTATATTTATTGACACTATAATTACTAAACCTGCTGCTGCCCTATTCACATTCACCATGAATACCGTGGTGTTCTTTAACATACCTATAATGTATCTAAAGCCTACTAAATAGTTTAATAATAGTTTTTGATATTATATATAATACATTATATATTATGTATATTATCCTTATTATATTGTCCTTTTACTCAGGGAATACTACTTTTACTGAAGCAATATTTACCGTGAGTTTCTGTACTCTCACTCAAGTACAGGAATCGTCCACCACCGTCACCGACACACCTGTTCCTGTCGAGAACCAGACCGGCCTTGCAGGAGCACTTGAAGCTGCCCAGCGTATTGTGACAGTCTCCGTTCTGGCACACACCCTGCATGGAGCACTCGTTGATGTCTTCAGGTGACAGGGGAGGAGATAACACAACAAAATACGTCACATATGTGTTCAAATACATAAGATATAAAACACACAAGAAGATAACGGCATGTAATCCTTTTCACCTTTAAGTGAAACTACAGTATACAATTGAAACCGTATTCTCTTCACTGCAGTGCAGTTACGATGCATTAGGCTGATGTTACCTTGACAGTGCGTGCTATTGAACCTTTTGTAGCCCTGTGGACAGGTAGAGTCGTAGACCTTGACAATGGTCTGTTTGACGGAGGCGTCTGAGAAACAAGGAGACAAAGTGGGATCAGTAGGGCAAAGTCAAACATGGAGATGGAGAGTAAAGCTGGTTAAAAGATGGACAAAATGCTATGTGACATTCTAGCATGATACTGTGTCATATGGTGGGGTTATTCCTGTGCTGAGTAATGTTCTGATTTTATGGCGGTAAAACATTAAAGAAATCATAAATGAGAATAAAACAGAAAAATAGAGTTAAACAAATCTTTATCAATTAAAGGTTAATAATAATAATAATAAATGTTATATAAGGACGCCTTTCAAGACACTCAAGGACATCTTACATTACAATGTTTGAGTTACTGCAAATTGCATTATAACAGCTCAGACAAATCATGGCTAAAACCTTGTGAAAATACATTATACCTGCCTGGTAACTATTCTCTTTTCTTCATTACACAATCCTATACAAGGATATTAAGTTTAGTATTTCCTGGAGTCAAGATATGTACAGTATTTTATCAAAACCAACTGTTTTTGTCTGCTACACCTCAATCTTCATTGTATCTAACAATACCTGTGTGTGTGTGTGTGTGTGTGTGTGTGTGCTTGTCATAGTGTACAATCAACATGCCCTCTGCTGTATTCTTGGCCAAATACTTATTTCTGTAGCAAATCTAAATAGGGTGTGGGGTCAAACAAGCAAGATCCATGGAGTGGGGAGTATCGTTCCATTCCCATCCATCTTTTTCTAGTTTAAACTTTATAGCTAATATTACTGAATATTATTCTGTAGCATTGAAACCTTTCTATAACAGACTAGAATGTGGAGGTATATTTTTGTTGCCATCATTCACATTTTGGATTCAAAAAAGGAAAAGGAAGCTTGACGTCACAGTTTCCACTTTCCTTTTTCATAAAAATGTGAAGCAAAAATAGATGCAGCTTGGGCCAGCATTCCAGTGTACAATCCAGCCATATCAGGTCTAAAGGAAAACCAAACCAAGCCTATCAGATGTTTGTCAAAGGGCACATTGTCTGACTCAGAACACAGTGGTGGAACAACAGCATAGTTGGGGGGAAAAGCCAAAGGTTTGTTGAAATTCAATCTTTAGCAGTGTGTGTGACAGTTGCTCACTAGTGGAGGGCTATTCTTCATATTCTCCAATCACTCCTCCCTTCAATTCTCTTCCACACACAGTATTGTACACACATGCGTTTATAGACATGGAGTGAGCACATTATTGCAGAGCCATAATTGCTATTGCGCTGCCGGAAAGTACAGACCTGTAGGAGGTGCGTACATTTTTAGCTCAATAAACGGTGACTTATTTCCTGGCCCAGACACCAGATATCTATCATATATACATCTGCAAAACATTAGCTATAAAAAGCGGTGCACAGTCCCATGTAATAGTCTGTACCATACAGTATATTAGAGTCAATAACAGCAGTACATAGTACTGTAGATGAAGTAGCAGGGAATTTATTACGAATAAAGGGAAAATACTGTCATCGTGTACAAACTACATTTCGAAATGTGCTGCCAATATGGTTAGGTATGAAAAGACATATGCTTTGTAGATGACCACACTACCACTTTAAATGTGCTCGATTAATATATTGATTTACTATTTTCATGTTACGATAATAGTGAAGTAATTGCGTCCTGAGCAGAGAATGACACACCTACCTCTTTGTGTTGTAATACAACCTCCTCTGTTCTTTGTTTGCATATGCGGGCCGGAAATAAGTGCAAGTTAGTGCATGTGCATTGGGGTGCACAATATATCAACTCAGTATTGCTATTGCAATATCACGTTGCGCAATATCATATCGAAAATGTAGCAGGAAGTGCAATATTCAGTATATTTAGTGGAGAGATGCGTCCATTGGCTGTTTGGCTTAATTGTGTTTGATTTAGACAGACCATTAAGATGTGTGGCTGAGGAAGCTGATGATATAATAGAGATGGAAGAGGAGACATTAGTGGCCAGAAAGAATGTATCCTCAGTAGCTTGGAATTGCTGTTGTACGAGTCCAATATGACTGTCAGTTGAAAATGTGTTTTGATATGTTATGCATATACTGTATGTTGTTATATGCATTTTCCCATACCCTTTGTGTTTTTACTTATGTTTAAAAATATCGAAATTAATATCGATATTGCAATTTTCATGATCAATATCGCAATATCACATTTAGTCAATATCGTGCACCCCTAATGTGCATGTGCGTGCACATGTGGGCCACAAAGCATTTGTTGTGGTTTGAGACACCTGTGCCCTTAGAGTGACATCTAGTGGTAGAAAGTCATATATAATAGAGCCAATGTAACAACAAAGCCACATAACTCACTTGGTAACTTGGGGCACGGGTAGCATTTGTTTTGTCCCCATGAATTTCCCACGCTCCCACAGCAATCCTCCTGATTGGTCAGAACTGGCAGCGGGGTGCTGTTACACTGAAACGCGCGTCAGGGAAACAGGAGGATTATGGGATGTGAGTAGAAATGACCACGTAACTCTAGGTGGTGATTAGACGTGGTGCGTTGTCATTATGCTCACAGCCTGTTTGGGCGTCGTCTCCTGGAAGCAGCGGCCCTTCGGCTTGTGTCTCTGCGGGGGGAAGCGCGCTGGTGGCTTGTGTGGTAGCTTGCCCTCCGATTGGTCGAGGGGGTGGATGACAACAGAGGTGTCAGGAGAATGGTGGACGCGCACGTTGATCTGCACTGAAAAGAGGTGAGGTGAAAGCAAAATGGTAGAGGTAATTGGTGTGTGTGTGTGTGTGTGTGTGTGTGTGTTTGTGATGGTAATACATATTTTACCATGACCGAATCAGAGGCAAATTAGGCGTAGTCTATTAAGTCCTCATTTTGTCCTAGTATGGTCATTCTGGAGAAAGACAAAAACACCTCTCCCTTCAATGCCATAGGGTGCTCCCTCCGAAGCTCCGCCCCATACTATGTAAACACATTGCAAAGACTAGGATGTTGTTGTTTGCGGTCTGCACCAGTTTGTGTTCCTATTTGTGGAGCCAGGGCTATGTAGAAGTACCGGTTTATTCTTTCAGCAAGCACAGATATGTTAGCAGACTGCGAGAAAGTGTATTAGCGCACAATAGCTTGCTATACCTTTAACTGACAGTGTCAATAATTTGATAGGATTTTCATGCTTTATAATCATGCAATCCTTCAGTTAGTATGTAATTAAACAGGACTACACATACTGTAACTCAGTCCCGGTGGCTTATCCACCAAGCAAACACAAGTCCAATGCACTTCGTTGTAGCAAATTCAAGTTTGTTCTGGTAATTAAAGTCAATCATTACCACAGATGGAACTCCATCCAATAACAATCCTGCCATCGTATCAATAAACCCTTTACTTCTGTCTAAGCAGAATGTTTTTAATAATGATCTGATAAAGAACAATATATTAACTTATTGACACTACGGAAAACAGTAACAAGACATTCAGCGTTTCAACAGAATCCTATTAAAAGTACATGATTTAATGGGCGTGACACAGGGTGGACAGATACCTTCTGATGAGTGCCCTCCCTGCATGAACGGCAGCGTGAAAATAGAGTGTGTTTGTGACAGCTGCGTTCGGCTGACGGATGGCTGCTCGCCTTGGCTGTCTTGCTTTACCAGCCCAGGGTAGAAGGGCTGCATGTTGCCACGCGCTGCCTGGGCCTGTTGCATCTGCTGCAGGGGGAACTGGCACAGACGGCCGCTGAAGCCAGTCGGGCACAGGCAGTGTGTCCGCGACTTGCATACGCCGCCGTTGAAACACGTCAGCGGACACACCACTGGAGAGACGGGGAGACAACTGTCAGGTTTTATATGCCACATCGCTAAAGGAAAATCAGTCTTTGAATCACATCAGCAATACATACACATATTCAGACAACTAACAGCTAACCCACAGCCAAGAGAAGGGTCTTTGCAGTGGACCTTATTCTTCATATCGAGGGGTGAGAACCAGAGGGGTGTAAGTGACATTTCTCCAACTTTACAGGAGGGCCATAACAACATTTTAAAATTCATGTGCGCCTTTTTGGTACCAAAGTTTCATCAATTCCATCTGAATGCATGGGCCCATCTGATGACAAGTATGAATCAAGCATTACATACAGTTTAAAATAAATAACAATCTGTTGTAAGAAAATAAAAATATAACATAAAAGAGCCTTACCACATGCTTTCCAACTCCAGTTACGCCCTTTTGGCACCAACTGGCTTAGTATGTTCAGTATTTATTTAAGTCTTTTGTTTTTTTATGAATAACTCTAAACTGGTTAAGAATTCACTTGTGCCGCTGTGAATTCACTTTTGACAGTAGAAAGAGCTCATCAAGAGCTTTAATTTTATATATACATCTTATTCTTGAGTCCTGTTTTTATTGCATTGAATAGTTTTGCCTCAACAAACATTCTAACAAACATACTGTACAACAGGTTTCCATCCTTGTGTGATTTCAAACTAAATTTCAATCCACATACTATATTGACACAGAAGAACAGCGTTTTAGCAGTCACAAATATCACTGAAATATGTATCACGGTCAAATCATACCCGCCTGACACATTTACAGGCCTGGAGGCTGGGTAAGGGATCAGGTCAAGCTATGTCTGGCTGACAGTTTGTTGCCAAGTAGCATATGTGGAAAATCGTGAAAGCCTATAGAAGCCTCTTGGAGAGAAAATGGTTTGTGGTGTACATGTTATCTACAGATTTAAGAGTTTCCGTTTGTCAACAATTGGAGGAAATAGAAAGCAGAGATTCTACTGTATACCGATAGAGCTGCGTTTTACACATTTTACTAAAGAAATCTTAAAATGTAGGCTATTGTATTTTTTTGGTATCTACAACTCATACATAGAAGAGAAGAGAAGAGAACAGAAGAGAAGAGAAACAGAAACAGAACATAGTGAAATGGAAAGTTGAGGAGGGAAGGCAAGGCCTCTTCGCAGCGCTGTGCCAAGCGTGCACACATGGAAGTATTTAGGTGTGGACTGCCAGGGAGTCTGGGCCATAGTGTAATTAGGAGACTAGATCACTTTTAACACAGTGGGGACATCCTCATTCGCTCAGTAAGGGAGGCTCAATGACCCGACGCTCTAAATCCATGGCGTGATTAATTACTTTGACGCAGTCGTCTTCGAGCTGACACACAACACGTGACAATGGTGCTTTAGCCATAGGACTCAGTGCAAGCAGTGACATGCAGTATCCGCTCAGAAAGGCTCAGGGCGAATCCAGACGGCTCAGACCTCTTCTGACATCTCTAAAGACAGCTCAAGTTGCTACGGTTGGGTTCTGACTCGGCATGCAATCATGGAAAAAGAACGAAATGTGACCGGGGGTTGGAAAAATAAGGTTTGCCGACCCAGAAAGAGTGGAATGACAAAGAGAGAGAGAGAAAGACAGAGAGAGAGAGAGAGAGAGAGAGAGAGAGAGAGAGAGGGGTGTAACCACTTTCCTAGTGTGATTATACAACCTAGTGTAGGCCCACAAAAGCTGGAGACACAACACAGGGAAAAGCTTGGGCTGCTGGGAGTGACTGTCTGGGAACAAGCGTCATACATAGTGAGAACGCACTCTCTGACATATAGAGAAAGCCTCAGACAGACAGACATAGGCTCACACGCACGCACGCACGCACGCACGCACGCACACACACACACACACACACACACTACACCTTCAGTGTGAACTCTGCACAACCATTCAGAATTGCATAGAAACACTGACTGAAATAGCATCTTATTTTAAATTGACTTGGTTCTTCAACATATCTCGTACTTGATGTATATGAATGCTTTGAAACAAATGCGCTAGGTCCTGGCTAGCATGAGGCAAATCAAGAGGATATTTCCAAGTAACAAAGCATGACGATGTAATGCTGGAATCCAGAAATACCTTTCAACATAGGTGCTCATACCCAGGTTGGTGGGGAGATAATGATGTGCTAAACCACAAAACATTCATCATTTACGAATCAGAAATGTGTACAAATAAGGTTATATTAGGGCGAAATGCTCAACAGAAAGAGAACAGAGGGCTCTGGTTAACAGTACATTAGGTCAATTTCTCTACAGCAACAAATTAGAGCTTCTACAATTTGACAGAGCTCCTTGCTAACAGCTGTTGTACAAATGTGCACAAATGTGTTACCATTAAGCTGGTGTTTAGTCTTCCAGTCAGTCTATATGAATGTCATAAGAGGCCCTTCTTATGCCTTGCCAGTACTTTTACCAGTCCACTAACAGAAGATGAATTAAGTGTCAGTTTGTATAATAACCACACTCCATCACATCCAGTTATACATGCATACGGTATATAGTGTGTGTGTGTGTGTGTGTGTGTATGTGTGTGCGTGTGCGTGTGCGTGTGCGTGTGTGTGTGTCCTAGTTGCTGTGCTTCTGTCCTTTTCTATTAGATACTATCAAAAGAGCTCTCGAGTAAACAAACATGATCAGCTCTTCGATATGTGCAGGACCACATTCAAGTCAATGGGTGTGCACTGCTAACCCATCACTGTCTCCAGTTATTGTTACGTGGGAGGGTATAACTCTGATATCTGGGGGGTCTATTGTGAGTTCACTATACTGTACGCTTTAATGTTAAAGAGAAAAGAGATGTATTGCTTGGATTATAATGTTGGTTGTTTTAGAGGGGGATTTCCTTTCAAACCACCCCAGAGTTTGTTAGTACAATGACTGCTCTATAATCAGTTAGCACTTCATATTAATCACTAAGGTCTCTGTCTATATTCAGACAAGCAACCCCCCTTACAACACCTCACTAGCTCTCAGACATTCCAGGTGTGTTATTAAATATGAAATCATCAAAGCATTGTTTGAATGACTGAAATGCATGACCACGATTGAAGTGGGTGGGGTGTGTGAATGTGGATTTGATTATTGTGACATTTTCCATATTGTGCAATTAAAGGGAAGCAAGTTAAGAACCAGCTTGGTTCTCATACCAATGATAATTTAGCCTTTGGTATCATTCATTCATTATTATGACACCAAAAATTACTTACTAAAACTGAGTGTGAGTAAAGTCAGCGTCTAAGGTCACTACAAGTGCGACTGAGTCAGTCTCATATCCGGGTGACTTGAATCTCCACTTCACGAACAAAAAAGGACCAAGGGAATGGGTATCTCATGGAACAGGAGCGGTAGCTCCTTCTCATAATGTCATGATTCATACTAAACAAACTTAGAGAGACAGAGAGCAAGAGAGAGAGAGCAAGAGGCATAAATGCAAAGTGTGACATACATTGCAAGAAAATATATGGAATACAAAGTAAGTGAGATGCTCAAAGGAGAACTCATATATTGTTAATGTAAAGCCAAGGTTAAAAAAGGGTCTGGTACAAATGAATCACTGGTTGTTGGAAAAGTATTTTTCAACAAAAGAAAGAAAGAGACAGAGGAGGAGGCTGTATATGTCCTCTGAGTGCCCCTGACATTTAGTCCTGTAACCACCCCCACTTACTCCTGTCTGTCTGCATGTCTGCCTGTCTGTCTGTCTGTCTGTCTGTCTGTCTGTCTGTCGAGATGATGCAGTGTCAGCCACACCCTCTGGCTCACATACACACAAAAACAACAAATTATAGCTTTGTAAAATTCCAACTGAAAAAGTTACCAGCGCACTGCTGTTAGAGACAATTACTTTATACGATTACTTCACATTTTGGAGAGTGTTTCAGACCAGACAATGGCCTTATACCACATTTGAATAACATGTATTTTAAAGTCACTCTAGGACCTTCTTTTAGCATTATACTACTTTTAGTTAAGAAAGCACTGACACTTAAGGTTGTGCGTCACTTGAGGTATCACGCAAAGCCTGCCATGTATACATAGGCTACACTTCACCACCCAACGCACTAGAAAGACAAAGACAGAACAACACTGCGTCTCTAAAAGGGCCAAAGATGGTCGACAACCAGGCCACATCTTAAAACAGAACAGTAGAAAGACTATCATATCGTGACGCGTTTCCCTCTTTTACGAAGAGTTGCAAAGCAGGAAACCACATGACCAAATACACCTATGCTGCGAGACCATTAACCACATATGGAAGGGTACTCTATGAAGTGGGTCAGACTTCTGTAACCACACCGCTCATTTAGAGCAGCTGACATAATCACTGCCTTTTGACAACAAACTGCCATATCCAACCCCCACCAAAACCTGTGAGCAACAATAAACTCCCAGAAATTACCAGAACTGCTGACGCAAAGGTTTCATAGGCCAGTCAACAATGGCAAGCTATCAGTATTATAGAAAGATGTTAAGCCCTTTATCTAGATCTAGAAATATCTAGATATTTCTGCATTAATTCTTTTCAAAATGCAGTCTTAAAGTCATTCTCGAGAACGTTGCTAACTTAGAAAATCAAAACTGCGGAGCCACATCACTCATTGAAATGCATGGTGAAGCAAAGTGTAGTATTACGGCTTTGTTGATACGAGCGGTGTTCCTCACTTTTTTATGTTCCTATTAACCAGGCCAGCCAGGGCTGTGTATAAGTATTGGATTATTTTTTCAGCACGCACAGAGAACAGTAAGATAGCGAAATGCAAGGCAATATTTGTTGAATTTGACAAAAAGTGTATTAGCTTACATTTAGCTTGCAACAGCTGACTATAGGTGACTATACCTTTAAGTCACAATAACAGACGAGCACTCTTCTTAAACTAATAAACAAAAGCAAAAACATGTTTCAAATCTTTGTACACGTGAAAAACAGTCACATTTTATGAGGAATTCATGCCGAAATTAAAATCCCAAAGGCTTCACAAGCATTATAAAGCCCCGCTGCATCACTAAACAGACAGAAAAGCTGAACAATCTTCTGCCCTAGACACAATTCCACATTAGACAGGAATGTACACTGTTCTTTCTTCAGAGTTGCAATTCAATGCCATCATGAAGACCTCATATGAGACTATCTACGCCATTTCCTGAATCCTAGTAAGCAACCACACTCCTTGACGCATAATGTGATTTTTGGCATGGTGGTGGTAGTGGTTGGTGTGAGCCCAGAGTTACCCCCTCTCTCCTCCCACGGCGGAGAGGCTTGCGGAAGGAGATCTTGACACGGATGGGAGGATGATGTCATTTTAATGGCTGTAGTGTGTAACTCTATGGCAGACCAAGGCAGGTAGATGACAGCTGACACCCCTGCGCTGGGATCAGGCTGTACGTCCTGTGTGTGCAGCGTGTGGCAGTGTGTGTGTGTAAGAGACTGCTGCTAGTGGCTTGAGGCGGCGGCCATGTTGTTCTGTTTACCCTGGCTAATCACCGCGTGGTTGTGTGCACGTTGTGCGCATACTGTGGGAGCCTCTCGAACTCACATTCCACTGCAGGGCTTTAAATAACCGCTTCATTTCTCCCCTGTGTAAAGTACTGTATGTGTGTGTGTGTGTGTGTGTGTGTGTGTGTGGGATGGGGGGGTGTTAAAGATGGCAGAAAGGCTTGTTTGTTTGAGCAGGTTCATTGGCCTGCACCTCCACCCCTCATGCACACACAAACACACACAACACATTCTCATACCACATAAAGACCACCAATTGCACCTTGGTTAATGAAGCTTATTTTCCACCCACTTTTGACTGGATTCATTGATAAGGGGAAGAACACAGATAGTGTACATTATCTACGAGATGAATGCCAGCTCCATCCTGACACCGATGTGAAGAATGAACAGTTCTGTGAGGGGTTGGTCCACAGAGAGCTGTGTGAGAGGTGAGGCCAAGTTATTATTCACCCACACATGTTCAAAATGCATGAGACACGTCTCCACACACACACACACACACTAGGAGCGATACCCACATATTGTTAATAATGTGGACTGTGTGTGTGTGTGTGTGTGTGTGTGTGCGCGTGCACATGTGTGTGTTGGACAAGGTGTAACCATGGGACCCATGGGCTGCTTCACCTCAGGCAAAATAAGTCTCTGAGCGGTCAAATAAACGGACTTGCTATATAAAAAGAAACATGTTTTACAGCAAGGTAAAAAGCAAAACCTTCTGCCAAGACGGTCTTGGCCTTTAGCTAGGAAAGCCTTGCAAAGACACTTAAAAATTGAAAATCTTGTCCCGCTTGGTCATTTAAAGTCAATTATATAAACTGTTGAGATTGATTCCCTGACCTGTCATGTTTCTACCCTGCATTTTTTAGGATTGTGATTTATAGGATGCTCTTGAAAAACAGCTGATTCATTTCAAGAGCCTTTCCTTGTTAAATAAAGTTGTATTATAATTATATTACTGAGAGTAGAGGGCTGCTATAGCCTGTCACATCACAAGATGTATCCAGTCCAGGAAGAGCCATATACACTTCTTATGCACAAAGGTGGATGGTTGTAGGGATAGGTAGAGAAGACGGAAGGCTTTGAGCACTGCAGAAAGAGTAGAGAGGAATGCTCTGATCAAGGCATGTGCTCTCTGAGTTACAAAGCTAAAACTGGATTGTATTTACAGTACAATGGTACTGTTAATTTCAGACTCATGTTAAGGAGTGTACCTTGTCTTTTAATAGTATATGTTAATCCCACAGAGACTAGCTAGGAAAGGTTTCAGTGTGTACTGGTGATAGCTCACAGAAATAATCGACAGCCCATTTGAATTCACCCCATGCTTCCATTTGAAGTACACCTCCAGCTGGTTTGCCCAGAAACGCTTAGGATCTATCTGGACTGGACTCTCACTGTGCTTAAGATAGTGCTGCGAGCTCCAGAGTTTGTAGGAGCAGAATAGCTGCTGCCAGTAAAGTTAATAAATGGGATGCTTTTGTGCTAGCAATGCCCCAAATAACCCAAGCCAGACAAATACCAAACACAGCAAAAACTAGAGATAGCCAGTATAGCTTGAACTAGGACTATTTCAGTTCAGTTATAGGTAGGCCTTTGTCGAAAATAATTGCATTTTACAATCATGCATGTTCGAGCAAGGAAAATAGAAGATGTTTGCTAGACATTCTTTTTAAAAGTATAAATTATGTTTTAGAGACACCGTGCTTATGGTTTAAAACACAACTGTAAGTTAATTAGCAAGCGACTGTGATAAAAAGTAGAGAAACACACACGAGGCATATGAGTTTATAACAAAATAACATTTAAAAATCATTTCACAAACATCTGACTTTAAATCTGCTTATCTCTACCAATCACAGTCAGAGAAATATCTGTCTTGAGAATCATTTCAGCTCTTTCAGCATTTCACGCATAACACTTTTATATGAGCCTATAGAGGCTCCTAAGAAAGCTTCCATCCTATACCAAACAGAGGTTTGTACCATACCACGTGATATAGATTTCTAATACAGCTGGTATTCTTCGTCAAAATCAACAAGTCCTTCGTCTTTCCCTGTCTTGCTTCACTATGTGGTAACTAAGGTAGTGTTCTTGAGACTGGAACTGTGATTAAGCTCTATACAAATAAACCCTGAATTCACGGAAATATGGAAAGAGACACAAGAGAGACTGTGAAGAACCGAAGACAA
Organism: Speoplatyrhinus poulsoni; assembly: GCA_025447795.1. Taxonomy (NCBI): domain Eukaryota; kingdom Metazoa; phylum Chordata; class Actinopteri; order Percopsiformes; family Amblyopsidae; genus Speoplatyrhinus; species Speoplatyrhinus poulsoni. Next base: position 25,700 of record JAOEGT010103707.1, read on the forward strand.
ACTGCGATACTGACTGCAGCTCAGGACAAGGTGAACTCATCATTTGATTCCTACTGTGTTGTGTCTGAAGTTGTTTAAGGAAAATTAGTACCAGTCCTGTAGCCATCCAACAACAAATGTGTGCTGAGTCTTCAGCAACATTTTGAGTCTGTATTATCAATTCAGAATGCACTATAATGTGCAGCTGTGTACACCATTCACTAATGTTTACAAGTGAGAGCTTCTAATTGAGTCATGTTTTATATTTGTGTATTAATTTGTTTAAGGCTACTTTTAAGCTCTTACACAGCACAGTTATTAAAGCCCCACGTCTTCATTCTTGCATGGCTCTGTTCAGCCCCACAAGCGCAAAACAAAAATAATTAAGTACACTTTGTAAACACTGTAAACATCCGTATTAGACTAAGCCATCAGATGTGTAAATAGGTTATACAGTATGTCTCTTATAAGAGCTTATAAGTGGCGTGTTATACCTTTAAATATATTAATTATAATGTGTAGAGAGTAGTATTAAAGTGTTGGAAACGCAGATCTTCGGTTCGGTTTGTTACATGCCTTCCAATCATTTTCAGGAATTACAACTGATAAAATATTGACAGAGATACATCTCAGGCATCTCATCATCACAGTGCTCCTTCACCAGACATGCCATGACATGACATATCCCATAACTCCAATGCCTCTCTCAATTCAGAAATCTGTCAGCAAGATGTTGCGTGCCTGACCTACATCAGAGGAGGAGTAGATTCACATAAAATGTCCCAATCGCATACTATCCTACATATATCAGTTATAAATTATCTAGCAATCACGTAGTATAAATTTGAGATAAAGATATGATCAGCCTATATCATAGATGAATGAAAGTCACAAAATGTGTAACGTGCATTTCCTGGAGGGGCAGAGTGGCAAAATACACGTTCCCATAACCTGGTTCTCTCCTCATGCAAAATGGCATGAGTGGGTACTGTCACTGTGCATGCCTGTGAATGTGTATGTGTATGTGCATGTGCAACTTTATGCCTCATGTTTGCTAACATCCAACTATCTTTATTTCCAAAAGTGATTTCAACAACGAACAACTTGCGTGAATTCTCTACCTGTTGAAATACCCCTTTTAAAACAGGATAAGTGCCAATACACTTGCACTTTAAATAAAGTCATCTGACGTTTCCTTGGCTGCCTTCTGTCAGCCTGTGTATTTCCTAATGCCAGGCCTTTCTTGAAATTACTCACGTTAATGTACGTTAGACTTTTCCACATTAATATGCAAGCTATTTTCCTTCTTTGAACAGAGTTTTAAAATGTCATGAGGCATTATAATATTAACAATGGGAAGACATCTTTAATATGTGTTAAGACGCTTTATATATCTACTTCATTTACGCTGGGATAACATTTAATACGAAAATGTATTCACTATGCTCAGCCAGTCAAACCCAGCCAAATATGGTTAAGCCTTAATATTATTGTTGCTCATGGGTTGTGACCATTTTAACATAGAAGAGGGTTAATTCCAATTCCCCAGACAACATTCCAGACAATACAGAATTAAGACGTGTTTCCACGCTGTAGCACTGTAAACCACCAGACAGTGGACACCCGCAGGGGTGGTATTTCCAGACACACACGGGCGATTGTAAAAATGGTTTAATTCACCAGGCCCAAGTATGAAGCTCCATGAGGTATTTCAGGAATCTGTGAAATTATTTTATGTAACAGAAGCTCAAATATGAAACATAGACCAGACCTAGATATCCCAATAAACAGCACCACTGCTGACAGTTAAGAGTTAATTTTAGGATGGGATACTGTAAGTAACCTAGACAAATATCACACTTTTGTTCAGGTGAAACATATTTATTGCACATAACTGACCTCATTGCATGTGGCATATGTAGTAGGCTACATTGGCATAGTCAACCAGGCAGCTCCTGTAAGATAATTGTGTGTACAAACTTTACAGTTTAAATTCAGTGCAGTTTCATTAAAAAAGCCTTAGGTGCTCCACTATATGAAAATATGAAGTATACTACAGTAAAGTATATAGTTCTCTAGCAACTTGCTAGCAAATGTAAGTATTGTGGTTGTACCAAACTGGGTCATTCTTTATACACACAGAAAAACAACTCTTAGTAGAATATGTTCACAAAAACCACATTTCATTGTTTTTGAGATTTAACTGATTACAAGTAACAGCTTTCTCTTAACAAAAAGCCAAACAGGTTAGTATTAAAATAAATGATGTATCTTACAATCAACCAGCAGCACTGATTGTCATAAATAAATTCTAAATAAAACATATAATTATATAATTATATATTTATTATAATTATATAGTCTAATATATTAGCTACTACACTATTTTATAGTGCAACACATTTTAAACTTGTTAGTTACCGAGTGTGAAGTGGCTGGGATGAGGATTAGTACCGCAAAATCTGAGGCCATGGTTCTCAGCAGGAAACCGATGGAG
>JAOEGT010103708.1:0-12979 GCA_025447795.1 Speoplatyrhinus poulsoni
CTCTGTCTATACCAGTCTCTCTCTCTCTGTCTCATTCCTCTCTCTCTCTCTCTCTCTCTCTCTCTCTCTCTCTATGCTTTCTATCTCTCTCTCTCATTCCTCTCTATGCTCTGTCTATACCAGTCTCTCTCTCTCTGTCACACCACCTTTGGGAATATGTTGTCATATAATTATGCCTATATATAAACAAGGACACATACTGCCTCCAGGCCAGCACAAAGCTGGCCACATGCATTCTGAAAGGATGCCCATGTCAAGGCATCACAGCGGGCATTAAATAAATAAAGTGCTGAAGGGAACTTTGAAATATTAATTTACAGGCACATTCCTTTGTTGAATTGTTGACTTTCATTGCATTAAACAGTATAATAATACTATAATAATGGTGGACTGATGAAGCTACAGAAGACAGGCATTATGTCAACTCTTGGTTGACGATAGTTGACACCAAAGACACTAAGGGCCTCATGCACGTACGTTAGCGAGCGCAGCCAGACGGCAGATAGCGCGCTGTGCCATCGCATTTGACTTTGGATGTACTAAACTTGCGGCTGATCACGTAATCGGCACTTGGCACCGGCCTCTACACTTGGAGCAGACGTGGCGAGTAGTCTATGTTGCAGCCATATCCGTGAATGCAATGGGAACAGCAGACAACAAGTTTGTCTATATGTGTCGTCAAACCTAGAGATAACAGCGCATAATTCCAACAACATTTAGATGAAACATTTATTTTAACACCACACAAGCAATCAAATCCTTCAGCACGTCTCTCCATGACCCGTGTCTTCGTCTTGCATGGATGAATCTTGACGTTTCTTACTTTTCCTGATCAAATAAAGTGGGATAACACCTGCTTTTCAGAGGCGGATCATTTTCACCGCAGAACCAACTTGCACTTTGCATCGCAGTATTCCTACATTCAACGGAACATGTAGTCACTCTCTCCTTACGCATCTCCTCCCATTTGTTTGCGTGACACTCGCAATCTCCGCTCCACCCTCCCATGAATGCATATGCATGAATAGGAAGAGCGCAACTTGCAATCCGGTGTTCCTTCTGCAGGTCCAATAGCCTTTTAGCCATGTGCGTCCTGTCCTGTTCGTATATACAATGCCATGTTTGTAGGCGCCAAGTGCAACGAAATTACGTCTAAAACGGGCGCTAACACGTTAGTACATGAAGCCATAATTGCATTTAGCCTTTTCAATGACAGGACAGCCCATCCACACGTCTCCTCTCTAGTCGGCTTTACAGTGAGACAAATCCAGCTGGCTTAAGAACAGTCTGCATGGAGAGCATGTAAAGCCAGCATGTGGAATTGTGCCATAACTGCTATTGTAATATTACACAAGACCTACAGAGCCCTGATAGATACAAACGTTATACATTAAATCATCACTACAAATAATAGTACAGAGCTACAACTACAGTATTACTGCTACCCTTGCTACTAATGACAATGTTTTGGGTTTCAGGTCCAGCTTGAAACCACTAGTTATGAACCACTTCAGACTGCGCTTTGTTAAACTTTTCTGTTTTATATGTTTTTTTTTCTTCCTTTAATTTATGCACATAGATCATTAATACTAGCAAGACAAATGTGTTTACTATTAATCCTCTAAAATATCACTGGATGTTCAATATTTTGCTCAAGGACACTTATACTACTTATACTAATCTGCTCTATACAATCATCATACTTGCCCTACATTAAGAATACTACTTGAAGAGACAGGGAAGAACACCCAGACTAACTAATAAAGACAAAGTTATTTTCTTTATTTTCAGCACAATCTTGCACTGGGTAAAATATCTGAAAAGATTAAGAATCACCAACAATCAATATCTTCTATTATCATACTGACATAAGAACACGATTAAGATATCGCTCTACGTACAAGACTGTATGTGTGCATCCATTGTATTGTTACTGCTCCACTATACTGTATATATTTCTATTGCTATATAGTGCGGTATATTTTTACAGCGTGTGGAATAATGCATTCATCTTGTTGAAGCCAAAATGTGTGCGTACTGTACGTCAAAAACCTCCGGCGACTAGGCATTCAATTGATCAGCACCACAAATGCATACTTCAGTCAATAAGTCTCAAAAGGCCCCTGCCAGCAGATAACAGCTACAGTCCTGTGGTTTTATCTACTAAACCTCAAACGCGTTGCTTGCTTACGATTCAGACCTGGTGTGGCAAATTGATGGCAGAAAGCCCACAAATCTACATACAGCATACCGTGTGGAAGTGGATGGAAGTCACTTTTGGCATGACTGATGTCCAAATGATTTGAACATTTTTCACCTGCATTATATTAAATTTATATTTTCACAGCAGTGCAAATGGCTCCGATGGAGAGCACCAAATGTCCCGAGGGGAATTCAGGAGCATTTAACAGCCTGTAGCAGCTATCATCCTGTCATCCAGTGTGCACTGCTCACACTACGAGCACACACATACACACACACACATAAAAGGCATGTACCCACATACACACAGAATAACCTACAGACTGTTGTCCGATACACAAACACTATCTATAAGGCAAAAATCAATTTTCATATTAAATACAATTTTCTTTCTTGCGAGGGAAAAAAGAAAACCGGTTATTCACATGTGTAGGTGTGAAAAAAGTTCTACTATAGTGTGTGTGTGCATGTGTGTATTGCTTTGTACCGTAGGTTGACAAATTGTGAGATTTCCATTACATTTTATCCACGATCACTCGATCCCATATCCTAAAATAGTATTTCTGTGAAGGCACCTGATGTTTCTACCTAATTCTCAGGAAGCTTATTTTGCCAAAGGTCTCTGTAGATCTGTACCTGCTCTATACTGTAAGCTGTAACAATGACCCCACCACGACCCAGGCTATGAGATGCTTGAATGTATTTGAGTTAATGTAGCATGTGCATCTGAGAAGCAGGGAGCTTGAATGCACTTAGAGCTTTCTCGGGTGATTCAAAAGACCTGGATTGTCTGTTCTTTAAAGTTCTGTTTTGGGATAGACATTCTTCAGTACACCCAGGCTTGGAATAAAAGCATAGAAATCTTGGTGTTAGCTCAAAACTAAAGGGAGGTTTTATTCGATGAACAAGCGAAGTGTGTCGAAAGTGAAAAGCTACAATAACAGATGGTTCACAAGCTTAGAGCTCCATTCTGTCGAGCCATTACAGATGCAGACTTTGCAGTTATCCATACACAATAGACTACTATACACTATTATATCTACCTGTCTGTATGCCAGTCCATCCACCACCCCACAGCCAGTCAGCCACCCTCAGATGAAAGTTACCTGTTGTAGATGTCATCATCCTCTCCTCCCCAGCCCCAGTACTCATTGGGAAAGCCATTGATCTTGAGAAACTGCCTTTTACTAAGGCCAGAAACCCCTCCAAAGTATCCTGCATAAGGCAGCCTGGAGGAGAGGAGAGGAGAGGAGAGGAGAAAGGAAAGTGGAAAGGAGTAGAGAGACATGAGATTACAGCCAGGAGAGAAGATCAAAGGAAAGGAGAGAATAGCACATAACAGATAAACAATGAGTAAAGAGGATAAAGAGAAGACAAAACTCATTTTGACAACAACAATTACTTGAGTGAAACATTGAGCCACCGATCACCCACATTAAGAGCCTTATCTTACACCCGGTGCAAAGCGGGAAGGCAAGTGTCTTTGCTAGTTTCAGACCGACGCAGTTGTCATTTTCCCGTCCAGCGCCCACGTTGTCTAAATAGCAAGATGACGACATCACCGCACGTCATTCCATTTCCACTGGCGCACTGGTGTATTTAACATCTAGGCTACTGATTGAGTGAGACAAAAGTAGGCAGTCCAAAGGACATTTGATTGAAATGCATTAGTGACGCCTTTACGACATGGGTTTGAACTGAGGGGTTCCACACTGTTTCTTGCGGCGAAATGAAATTGGACACAAGGCTATAAAATATCTTATTAAACACATTATCGATTACGTGACCGCATGGCTACTCAATTGAAACTGTTCTTATAAGCTCACAATATGGAAAGACAAGGACAGAGGATATTGGTGGGGAGCACACGTGCAACCCTAGACAGACAACAGCTCTACGGCGGTGTTCGTTTGTCATGGCTTCACCACTGTGTGACAAAACACTGGCTTCAGGAAGACACGGTTCTCACTCGACAGCAGAACTACTGTGCTATATGGATTGTCTAGAAGGAAGGGATAGAGATCACATATCATAATGAAGGAACACTTACACTGTAGGCAGACAGAGGGAAAGGAAGAAGATGATGAAAATAAATAAATGTGAACGGATGACATGCTCTATATATGTGTGTGTGTGTGTGTATGCAAGAGTGTGACTGGTGGAGTGGGACGGTTGTCATCCAGGAATGTCATGGCGGACGCTCTGAGTTTAACCACGGGGGAAATCTGTGTGTCACCATCTGTGTGTCTATGAGCGCATGTATCTGTGGATGTTTATGTTTGCATGATTGTGCATATCTGTGTGTCTATATGTGCACGGCTGTGTGTGTGTGCGTGCGTGGGTGTACATATGTGCGCGTGTGTGTGTGTGAGAGTGAGCAATGACAGCTTCCTGTTGAAAGATGACAAGTAGACACTAATGAGACCCTCTGTTTCTGTACAAGTTCTCCCTGTAATATGCTGAGGACACTGGTGTGTGTGTGTGTGTGTGTGTGTGTGCGTGTGTGTGCGTGCACCTGTGCTAGATAGGGTGAATAGGACATTGGAAGACAGGAAAAACAGAATGGAAAGCATCAATTCAGACACACTGGATAAACCAGTCAAAGTGTAACACAACATTTGTTATTTTCTGTGATATTTGACAGTTCAGTTGAATATTTGAACACAATGTTCCCAAATCTGGTGGGAAGAAAACCATAATGTCACTATGAGGAAACAGCGTGGCTGAAATGGACGCTCCATAAGCCTATGTGAACAGTAATATTGTCTAAAACTGTTGCTTGAACATACAATTTTCAAGGCAGCAGTTCCCAAGACTCTATCTGGGTGACCGGGTATCTATGTGACTAAAGCAGGATATAATGGCGACATGGAACACTGCCAGATATATAGCATTGATTCCTGCTAGAAACACCGACTAAACGTTGAACAGGCTTTTTACAAATCATCGTTTGCCAAATGTATTCTGTTAATACGTTGGATAGGTTCCCTCCTAGCATGTATTTGTAGAACGATTTTGAAATAACTACCTCGGGTAATATCTCAAAATGGACTCGTTCACTTCCAAGGTGATCGTTTCTACTTGGAAAAACCACCATACTCTGTGTTGTAAGTATAGAGGGTAATGAAACGGCAATTTGGTGCGATGTGACTTTCACTGGGAGCGTTTCACTGTTCAAATAACTCTCAGGTGCTTTTAAGATTAAGCAGCAGCTAAGGCATTGTTCCTAAAATGGCCACAAATAAGCGTTAATACAAAATGTACTTTCTGTTACAAGGCCTCCTGATTGAATCAAGCTGTCCTTTATAGTGTCTGAAGGCATTTTCCTCTTAAATTGCCATTTCACTGGAGCATTCCTTCTTAATTCTTTCTTAAATGGTTGTAATTTAAAGCAGGACAAATGGCTCACCTTAAACTATGAAATTAATTAATAAATGCACTTAATGACTTTTGTTGTCAGCTTACTTTTCACGATCCGTCCCCAGCCCTTCTGATTCCCTGTGTTGATTGTGTATTGGTTTCACCTGCTCCCTTACGTCCTGTCCAATGGCCTGTGTTGTGTCTTTGTTTATAAGCTCTCTAATGCCTTTATTTCATCAGTTCATTGTCATTTTGTCCTTGTCTTGCATCCATTCATAAATCAGTGTTCGACTTACCCTGCCGTCCACCCGCCCGCAGAACCTGACATTACTATTAAGAACATGTGCTGAACAGTCTTTCTTTCTTTCTGTAGATCTGTTCAGTACAGTAAAGCTATATCTATGCTTTTTATGTGTTCCATGTTTATCTATGACAGTGACACTCACATAAATCAAATATGACAGAATTTGAGTAGGTAACAGTTGAAGGGAGCCAGAATCATCGTACCTGAAGCAGGTACAGTAAGACTTTAAGACCGTTTTTGCAATGATTAAATTTTTATACCCAGGAACTAAATGCAATTGCTAAGTAATGTTAGTTAAAACTTACTGCCTGGTATTGTATTTGCTGCCAGGCGACATTAGTTTATTAAACACTGTGTCATGTCACAGCAATGCTGGAGGCTCTCTATTTTCAACAGGATAACTCTTGTAGAGTGACAGCTCTGGTAAGGGTAGGTCACATTCACCGGCCATGTTTAGACCATTCATCTCAGCTTCCAGTGTATTAGATAATTGAGGGCAGGTAAGATGTCCTTATGAAAATCACAACACCAAAAATGTTGCAGCTCTGGATTATTGTATTTTTCATTTCAGCTGTTAGATCAGTTTGTATCAAGTGAAACCAAACAGTACTGTACTGTTGACCTGGATGAAATTAAAGACAGCATCAAATATATTTGATATGTACAGTTACTGTACTATATAAACCACCATTAAGTATTGGGCTAGTTTCCACAAACAATTTCAAAACAAATCCTAAAAATGACTAATTTATTAATAGCTGCTTCACTCCGGCAATACCTCCATCTTTGGCAAAGTTGGCTATACACCAAAAGGAAGTAGAAAACTTGAAATGACAACAAAGCGCCTGTAGGTGGGGTAGGTTTGTTAAAGTAGGACACCTTCTGATAGCAGGTTAAAAGGAGTAATGGTGCTAGCTACACAAAGCTCCTGCAGTTGACACCTCATAGGAACGTTTCATCTGTGAGAAGGAAGTGCCACAAGGTGGATAGTGGATCCCATAAAAACCTCACAGGACACAACCTCCTTACCTGAAGCCAAACTTGTCCATAGCAATAGCAAAGTGTCTCGGCTGGTCGTAGCAGTGGTATAGGTTGCGGTCGTCCATTGGGATTAGGTCAACGTCGCTGAAGATGAAGCAGTCGTATTCGCCGTCCTTCAGGGTCTCTGTGTAGCCGACGTTCAACAGCTTGGCACGGTTAAATGTGTCTTCACCAAGCTGCAAAGAAAAACAGGAGAGACCATTAGATTGTTGTTTATGTTCATTCCTTAACTCTATCTCAACATTGGATATGTCATGTTACAGTAGTAAGAAAGTCAATTCACTATGGGCATATTGTCATTTCACTTCCGGCCTCACTGTCTACAAACATTATAAAAATTTATATTAAAACATTGCACTGGAAAATATGTGAATACATTCACATATTGAGAAGGTGTACCTGGGCTAAACACTGTGACATTAACCCTACACTCCCTACTGCTTCTGAGCTTATGGGTTCTCCTTTTTCATTGTTTTAGATGTTAGCCTGGTTAAGACCACCTTGATTTTGAAGGATGTTTGTTCTTAAATTAGTCAAGTGTCAATAGATGTCAATCAGATCATTAGCAGTGAGAGTCACCTTAAATCAATCAGAGCAAGAACCATTATGGGAGTTTTGCTGGCAAATAATCGTCAGTGGCGGATTTAGCTATGGGCCGGAATCTTATCAACAAGAATATATCGGATTCGAATTGTGGAATTTGCGCAATGGTTTTCTACCTTTCTTTTGCAAGTCACTTCAGTGATAGAGTATAATCATGTCAGCTAGTTTGTGAGCTAGGCAAGCTACTGCCTGGGAGCAGTAGCTTTTTTTAACCCACCATCAACACAGACAATCTATCTCCGACACCTTTAGCCATGCATGCTTTTTAACGTTTGTATTCTTACACATTTAGAGATGCATCATAAAGCTTGGGGTATTCATGGCTAAATCTATTCTCCTCCATTGCTAGTAGGAAAAATAATGTAGTAGGAACCTTTGACGGAAGAACATAAACACAGAACGGACGCATCTCTCGCGTGCGATACATGATGTGGAGGGGGGAAGAGGAAGGTTGACTTCAGGTCTCTCCACTGGAAGCTAAGGGTATGGGGAGTGCAGGGAAATCTAGCAAATAGCACACCTCAAACTCGTACATTAGTAATGCAATTAGTAAATGCAATGTCATAAAATTATCTATTTATTCAGAATATATACATATATATAATATTCATAATACTGTGAATATCATTAGTTTCCATGGACACACATTTCTTTCTGGTTTGTCTGAAATCATTAAAAATAATATATAACCAGTCTGCACACCTCCAAGGTGAATTGGTTTAGTCTTGATTCTTAGTTGACAGTTGTTGGGGGATGGGTATGAGATTATACTTGAGTGCCAAAATGGATAAGAACTTTTTATAACATAAATTATTATGAACTATTACTATTGCGATTACTATCTTAAATCATCAGATATCAATTATACAGTTTCATCATCATAATGTGTTTTGCTTAAAGTAAAAACACGATTAACCTAAGTAGCATATTATTGATTTGGTTTACTTTAATTTGGGGTATCTCGTGTTAATGTGTGGAATTAGTCAAGGAGGTTGTAGTCCCTTTGTTTACTATTCTGAAAGTTTGATACATTGTGCATAATGACTTCTATATTTAATTGTGCAACACATGTTTTCAGACTCATATTGTAGACTCATATACTGTACTGTATTTCAATGCAAATTCAGGGGCACTGAAATATTTTGGAGCACCAGAGGCTCTGGTGCCTCTGAGGAGGTGTTCAGGCACACAGGCCTCTTCACAAAACATATCAGAGCCTCAGGATAAGGACGAAGGCCATCGCCCAGGAAGCCATACAAGCTAGAACCGCCACTGTTTAGAGTAGACCAGACTATGTTTGTACAGTGGAGCCAATCGTATAGGCCTATGTCATACATCTCATTTGCTATTGCAGGTTTGGTTTCTTTCCTACAGTCAGAGTGAAGTGTGAATTGACCTTGCATGGTCAGTTCAGCTGCTTGGCACAGTGAAATGTAGGTTACACACATTTGATCCATTTCAATAATGAATCATAAAGATACCCATATTTGAGGTTATGCATACGGTTTGGCTCAGATAAAGGCTCCCAGCCAAACTGTGAGGTTATGTGGTAAAGCTGAGGTTAATAAGCACGACATTTATAAACTCAACACAATATATGTCTTAGTAAAGCCCCAGCTTGGCAAGGAAAAACATTCCCTTGCCAAGCTGCATGGAGGTCAGCAAGTGAAGGTACGAAATTAAAGCCTTGCAATGGTTGACACACACCCTTTTCAGAGTAACGTCACCATGAAATCCTGTTGAACGTTCTTTGACTTCACTTTACCTTTAGTGACAGCTACAGTGTAAAAGATTGCAGTGTGGGTGGAGAGAAGGAGAGATACAACAGTAAAAATGGGATTTAATCCTTGTAACTGTCAGAGCCGGGTACACAGAGCGACAGTGAGTTCTCAGCCTGTTAGCATGGCATACTCTTTTATCCACTTGCAGTATAAGAGTGTTCATTTAAGCAAAGGATATTGAGCTGCTAAGAGCAGCATTTGAAAGTATTTACTGTGGGCTCACCAATGAATGGACATCCAGAGCCCATATTTACCCTGTCCATTGTGCAAAAGGTTTCAAATGGGCACACACAGGATGATGCAACCAGTGATGTGAACAAAGCCGGGTTGATTACTGGGATGATTATGGAGGATGCTTCTGCATTAGGGTTTGATGTACAACCACTGTACTTCTAGGGGTACTTGGACATGTCAGCTTTGGACATTTATGAAAAAGGTGCTTTTTTTTTATAAAATTGGTTTGCCAGAAAGGTAGCTGTGAAAATGCAAATGCAAAGACTATAATATCAGTGACAAAACTGAGCTGAGAGCAATAGTCAGGCTATGAAGACACTGCTTTTTATCATTTGAAGGTGCTTTTTATTGTCACATACACATACATGTAGCAAAACTGATCCTCTGCATTTAACCCATCCCTCAAGGGCTATCCACACATAATGGTGTGGATAGTGAAAATACATACTGTAACATTTCAGGTCCTTACATCACCTTCAATGATAACACTACAGTAATGACACAGCTACAGCTCTCATGCAAAAAAAAGTGAATGCTGACCTAATGAATACCTGCAGTAGCTGCAGACATCCCAAATCTCCCAGAAGTTCCGGGAGTCTCCCGCATTTTAATAGCGGCTCCCTGACGCCCACAAATAGTATACAATCTCCCGGAAAAGCGGAATTTCCCGGAAAATCGAGCGAGAGCAGGCGGAAAGAGAGAGAAAGAGAGAAATAGAGCATGAGAGAGCGACAGAGCGAGATAAATATTGTCATCTCGGTGGCAATTGCAAGCTGACTGTAAGCTAATACGCTTTTTGTCAAATTCACCATGTATCTCCTTGCATTTCGCTAGTTTACCATTCTCTGCGCATGTTCAAAAAATGATCTGATACTTCTACACAGCCCTGGCTTTATAAATAGGAACATAAACAAAATGGTGAACACCGCTCACATCAACAAGGCCGCAATACTATTCTTAGCAGTATGTCACAGAGTAAAAATGGACATTTACTGTTGCCAGTAGGTGGCGCTATGACTTTATGTGAATATTGGCATAAAGATGTCTTCAGGGCGGAAAGTGTATCAAACTTGATTTGAGCTCAGTTAGCAAGCGTTCGAGAATGACTGACTCTGCTTTTAATGTCTTTCCTTATTGTTTCACAATATCCAATTCCCATTCATATTTTTGAGGAAGCCTACACTTGCTTTAAATTCCAGACATCCAGACCAGACTGTGGATCAAGTAACGTGTGTAAACCAATGGTAAACTAATACCTTAAATTTCATAGGGGGCTAACCCCCTATGAAGGTAAAAAAATATATATTGTAACAAATCCACTGGCACTATCATATAATCTCAACTAAAGGTTATCTTTTCAGCGTGCACACAGAAAGGACAGCTAGCGGACCATGAAAAGTAGGTTGCCACCCATCCCGTAAACATCCCGTCAAATACGGAATCGTCCCGAATTTGAAGCTTCAAACTTGCGTCCCGGGACGCGATCTATCCATATTTTAAATCTTTAAAATGTAAACTGTCAACCTGTGTCATGTCATTAGACCTATATAACATAAGGTAATATGACACTTTTGCTGTGTGTGTGCACCCCCCCAGATGTTCTTTGGCTCTTTGTGGTGATGGTGTATGGGTAGCTTCCCTGTTTATTTTTTTGCATGAAAGGTGGCAACCGTAGTGAGGAGATATATGGAGAACTATACCATTTGATCATTATTATTTAGCAATCGTGCAGATATCCTTTAGAAATGAAACCCCATCAGAAAAATGTTTATATTCTCTTCTACAGGAGGGGAAATTAAAAGCTTTTCTTCTGCCCCAATCAATAAAATCAGTCTAATCTTCTAAACAAAAAGAACGAGTGCCAGAGAGAGGAAATACAAATAAAGTGTCCATTTTACTTTGTCCTCAATACATAAATTCTTAAAGGCCATTATTCCTCATTATGTCTGAGTGGCGGTAGCAGTGGATTAATGTTTATCATTCTACATGAACATTTCAGTATTCCAGTTTTATGGACCCCTATATCTTTTCTGGTCATATATTGCTATTAATTAATCTAATTTAGAGCAGTGCTTCTTAAAGTAAGAGCACTCCTCAAGAGGTCTCAAGATGCATTTCTGGGTTTCTAGATAATTTCAGTGTTTTCAAAGTCTTTTCTAATTTGCTAACCGCTAAAAGGTTTGAGTTGGAGACTGCCTGGGACATAGAAAATATAACAATGAACGATCCATTACTACTGTACAATAACGAATCAACAAAAAATTCCCATGTAGAACAGTAACACAATCTAATATTATGTTCAAGCACAACTATTAGACAATGCAGCAAACACAAACAGCATTCTTGAAAAAATATCACAACAAAACAATCTATAAAACATTTAACAATGAATGAATGTGATTCTTGCAGAATTACTAGATTTACTCGTTTGAATGTTCCTTGGTATCGTGGCCTATAGTAAAACTCAGAGCAGATGTGATTTGCAACCATCTGGAGCTAGTTAACTGACTTCAATGGGATCACTAATTATTCGTCTCATCAAGTCTGAAAATAAAGCTGCCTGGAAAGAAATTGCTATCGGATTTTCTAGGGCTCCTCTGAAATATTCATGGCTCCAATATCACAGCTGTCTAGCTTTAGAAGCTTAATGTGCTGTTGAAACTTTTTTAAAGAAAATTCCTTGCTGCACTCACTTGCATTGTAGAGGTATGGTTGGAAATTACAGGCATATTCTTTCAGAAATGTGGTAGCAAAATAAAATGTAAGTTTTGGGTTGTGCCTTAACCTGTCTTACTTTCAGGTAGATAGGCACTGTCATAATAACACTTTTTGGGTTCTTTCAAAGCAAGCTCATATTTCAAAAGAAATTTAACCATTTATTAGTAAAAATCTAAAGCAAGTACATTTGAGTATTTAATCATCATCTGTGGTGATGTCATCAGAGAAAAACCAAGACCAAAGTCTTAATAGGGAATATCATCAAATGCTGCCATCTGTTCTCTGGAAATAATCTCCATCCTTACATTTTCACCTGTTTTTTCTTTCCCCTTTCATTAATCAGCTCAGCAGCCTTCACCGATCTGTTCACTGGACTGTCTCAGCTCAGTATCACTTCATGCCTGGTCTCTCTCCAGGAACCTGGCTTGTGTCAGGCTCTCTCTACATAGCCTCAGAAAACCAATTAATCCCATCAACAATATCTGACCATCCCAAGATAACCTTTTGCCTTCTCACTTTTTATGTGTGTGTGTGTGTGTGTGTGTGTGTGTGTGTATTATTAATGCTGCCTGAAGAAGGCCAACCTCTTCCTCCCATGTTGGGCCATGACACATGCACACACAACCATAACAGTTGCCATGGCAGTATCTTAAGACTAGTTGTAACGCTCCCGTTCTCGCCGGGGTAGCACGGCCGGAGAGGGACTACCCACATCCCCAGCGCCTCACGCCCACAC
>JAOEGT010103728.1:0-12979 GCA_025447795.1 Speoplatyrhinus poulsoni
TAATACCACCAATTGATGCATTAAAAAATAAGGTGGATAGAGACAAATATGGAGTAGATCTTGCATGCATGTGCATATGTGAGGGAGATGGATCGTCTGTCCCCCTCGGGGAATCGAACCCCACTCTCCCACGCAGAGAGCGGCCGTTCTGCAAAGCAGGACAAAACCCACGGACCCTAGCCTGCGTGGCCAGAGCGTTTTATGAGGTGTCGGAGAGTGAGGATTAACTTGACTACCCGCTGGCCACCGTTACACTTACAGTCAGTCCAATAGATGGGATGGGTAGTGAAACTCTCTACCCAGGGAGTGCGTTAACACCAGCCTGTCTCAGTCATATAACTATAAGAAGGCACTAAATGCACATCCCAATATCCTCATATAGCTTGGTTATCTTTATAAATAGGTGAGTAGGGCATTTAGCACCCTGCCCAGTTATTATTATCCAGTTACTATCTTAGCCTCATTGCTATACATCTTGCAAAACAGCCGCTACATCTCTCACATGTTCTCTTCAGTACAAGCACAGTGGACTCCCGGGGATTATCAGCTGGCTGCTGTAAATGGTTTTACGTTAGCTAGCACGCCTTCACATTGTGAATGAATGTGTGGCTGTCTTTCTAGCGGGCGCCAATCAGATCTCTTTCTGGCCGGGGGACCCCGAGATCAGCGTGTTGGCATGTGCCAGCGGCGGCTCCCGCAGCCTTCCCCACAGCCCGCTGGACTACGTTACCCAGGAGGCCGCGCTGGACGCGGTAGTCACCGAGAGGCTAAAGGCCAGTGCCCGCCCTCTGCTCTGCGTGCTGTTGCAGCCGCTGGACCTCGACATGGCGCAGTTCGTACACCAGACCTCCAGGGGGAGCGACTTTGTGGCCAGAGTGACGGATGATGAACCAGGCCTGGCCACAGAGGAGCTCTTCAATTGGTATCTTGCCTGCCTGTCTTACTGTCTGTCTGCCTGCCTGTCTTACTGTCTGCCTGTCTTACTGTCTCTCTGTCTGTCTGCCTGCCTGTCTTACTGTCTGTCTGTCTGTCTGTCTGTCTGTCTGCCTTGCTTGTCTGTCTGTCTCTGTCTTACTGTCTATCTGCCTTCCTGCCTGTCTTACTGTCTCTGTATGTCTGCCTGCCTGCCTTGCTTGTCTTACTGTCTGTCTGCCTGTCTGCTTGTCTTACTGTCTGCCTGCCTGCCTTACTTGTCTTACTGTCTGTCTGTCTGTCTCTCTGTCTGCCTTCCTGCCTGTCTTACTGTTGTACTGTCTGTCTGTCTGTCTGCCTGTCTGTCTTTTCTGTCTCTCTTCTTGCCTGTCTCTCCACTCCAAGTTAAACATGATGTATGTCAGACCCAGCATGTCCTGTAGTCGCGGTGGTGCAGTACGTGTGCCTCAGCCAAAACGCTTCCCTCATGCCCAGGCAGCGGCGGAGACACCTGGAGGAGTTCTCCTCAGCGTTCCTGGTGCAGAGAGAGCAGCAGCACCGCGAGGTCATGACCCACATGGGCTTAGAGAACCTCTGTGCCGAGCCTTACTTCACCAGCCTGAGGCACAACATGAGCGAGCTGGTGGGCGTGCTGGCCGCTGTGGCCGCCGGGGTTCCTCTACGACACCACGGCTTCTATAGGTTAGATGCACGCGTGCACACACACACGCACACATGCTCTTAAATTAATTGAGGTTCCTTCCTGCTCTTAAATTAAGCACTTTATTATTTAGGCTATCACACACACACACGCACACACACTTTCAAATGAATTGAAATGGGGGGGGGGAGGCTTCTTTCCTGAGGCACTGATGATTGAATGATTTCCGCTATTAGCAAGGTCTGCCTACCTGCAGGAGAGGTATTTTGATTGACGTGCACAATGACCAACTACATAACTCGATGACAAAGTCGGATGTTAAACTTTGAGGCTAATATTAATAATAATACATTTAATTTGTAAAGCACTTTTCATTTGAACAAATCTCAAAGTGCTACAATGTACACTCATAAAAAGCACATTAAAACATCAGTAAAAAAAATGTAATAACAATTTTATAATAATAATAAGAATGACAAAATAGATAAAGAATAACAAGTTAGTTTAAAAATCATAAGCTCTAGTAAATAAAAATGTCAGCTACAAACAAAGCTACAGAGGAATATGTTGAGAAATGTACCAACATGACTGGCTGTTTTCAGGCATTGTACTGTATATCTGTTAGTTAAGTAGGCTGTGGTTACTGCTTAAAAATAAATACAGTTTTAAATGAGTAAGAACTGCACTAGCATCACACTGTATGCGACGTAGTGTTAATATAAGAGGCTGAGACTAACTGACCCATGACCCTTAATTCTCTACCTCCTATAGGGAGGCCCCACTTACCGTGGGCCCGTCCCCGGCACCTCTTGCCGAGACATCTTCGGCTCCTTCCCCCGGAGTGTCACAGGAAGTGGCTCGCCACTGCATCATCCAGGCTAGACTGCTAGCATACAGAACAGGTCTGGGTGGATACTGTTATTACCACGGCGATGCATGTTTGCATCCTGGTGCAATATATATACAGTAGGTCATATTTGGGGAAGGAGGTATGTTTTTGTGGTCGCTCACAAACCTCTCGATTGCAGTGCACCATTGAACCGTTATTTTGGTTTTGTACCCTTCACCCTGAGGTGGAAAGGACTTGCTGTTTCTTCTGATGCATTTAAAGGACAACCTTAGATTTCCAACTCAAGTCAACTTTATTTATATAGCCCACAAAAAAATCACATTACAGTTTGAACTGGCTTTACAAGCTCAATTTTCACCTGGAAACAAACGACACCCCCATAACCTGATCCTCCCCCCAGACAAGGAATAACATCCTTAAAAACCGCGTGGATAAAAAAGAAACCTTGTGGAGGGACCACAGAGGGAGGAATCCACCCTTCCACAATGTTTAGCATACAATAGGTGTTAATAGGGCAACAAGAATATGCAATTGTATATAAAATTAAATGCATCACAATGTGTAGTAAATAAGATAATAACTCATTGTTTGAATTAACTAGGTCAAAAGTAATATTGTCAGATGCCATGACTGTTTATATTTTGAAACACAATCATTCATTAAAGTGTGTGGGACAGCTGCCTTTTTTTAATACTGTGGGATTATATTTGCCATTTAGCCATTTTAAAATGTGTTTTAATACTAGTGTACACAATCGTTCGTATTACTTTTCAATGAAAACATTAAAATGCAGCTGCACTGTGGATGGGACAAAATACATTAGCCGTCGTGTGTTAGCTAATTTGAACTTGTCATTCACATTCTAGAAGATCCCAAAGTTGGTGTTGGTGCTGTCATCTGGGCCGAGGGGCAAATGGTGAGCTGTGCTCCGCTGTCATGGTTTGTTTTGCAGTAATTTCTCTCTGATCGAGGTAACGTGGTAGTATTGATAATACCCTCCTGCACTGCACAGTCATGAAAGTCTTTCATTTGTAGTTTTGATCATTTTCATTGGCTGGTGGTGGAACATGTGTGCGTCATGGTTACACAGCTATGGTAGTGAGGTGCGGTCCACTAGAGGGGGTAATCAGCACGAAATAGAGCAGAATCTCACATGCTGTCCAAACTGAGATTTATTTTCATTTTATTTTCTATTTAATATAAGAATCTATACATTTTTCATTGTTATGTTGCTTTCAATTACCTTTCTTAAGGACAGGAACCTAATTACCTTTTTTCCTTATGCTAAACAGGCTATTAAACGCTGCCGGCAGTCATTTTAAATTATTGTTATATTGTCCTAATACTTTTCAGTTTATATGAACAAATGTTTTATTTATTTATAGTTTTTTATATGTGCTATGTTGATCTGCTATCTCTGACATACAACTACCTTGTCTGCGAGTTTGTGTATGGGCCGAGTAAGCGGCAAATGAATTACCCTTTTTTTGGGACCAATAAAGTTGTCTGAATCTGAATTTCTGTATTTCTGTTTCCTCCCGAGGCCGGCTGTGACGGCACGGGCCGTCTCCGCCTGGTGGGTTGCGGGTACAACGCCTACCCATCAGGCTCCCACTACGTAGAGTACCCCCAGATGGACAACAGGCAGCAAGACCGGCAAAGACGCAAGTACCGATACATCGTCCACGCAGAGCAGAACGCCCTCACCTTCAGGTGAGAACGGACAAACGTGCAATCGTTGGAATACTACCAAAGGGAGAGCAACGCAACGCAATGCCTTTCTATGGAACAGTTCCGGCCTGCACTCTAAAATGCGTTTTGTTGAGCTGTAAACTAAGTAATAGGTTATATCTGTCATGAGACACATCAATGCTGGTGTTAATATTGACACAATTCCTGTTTTTATAAAAATCTGCATTTTATGAGGTGAGAACAGATCTACACTTCATATGCGTTAAATATCACCCCAGGACCTGGCTGGTTTTTAACGGTACACATAGTACGCTCATGCGTCAAATTCAAACGAATGCAATGTTAATGTAAATGGTGGTTCCCCTCTCAGCCCATCCCCCCACTCAGCTCCTATATGCATTTTTCAAAGTTGCGTAGTGGGTGGAGTCAGGCTCAGAGCTGGGGTGCATTTACACTTTACAGTGAGTGGGCGTTTCCGCCTTACGTCACCAGCGGCACTTTGCTGAGGAGGCGGAGCGTTGAAACAATTTCCCGAAGCCGCAAGCTCCAGATATACGTCACATTGAACGTAGTTATTAATTAGTTATTAATTTATTGATTAAAAAGTGAAATATTCCAAAAACCCATTAACTCTTCAGAGAAAAAATGGACGATGTTTTGGTCTTGCACCCCCTCCCCCAAACCCCCTCCCCTTTCGAAAAGTCGAACGCATACGTAGTCTCCGTTGGCGCTTCGCTCGGTCCTCTCAGTGCATCTTG
Organism: Speoplatyrhinus poulsoni; assembly: GCA_025447795.1. Classification (NCBI taxonomy): domain Eukaryota; kingdom Metazoa; phylum Chordata; class Actinopteri; order Percopsiformes; family Amblyopsidae; genus Speoplatyrhinus; species Speoplatyrhinus poulsoni. The sequence continues at coordinate 4,874 of JAOEGT010103728.1, forward strand.
CTGCCATGGTGTCTGTTTCCCGCGGTGACACGTTGCCTTACCTGCAGGTGTCGGGAGATCGGAGCCGACGGGCCCGCCATGCTGTTTGTGACCAAGTGCCCGTGCGACGAGTGCGTGCCCCTCATTAGAGGGGCGGGCATCGCCCATGTCTACACCGCGGACCAGGACAGTGGCAAGGACAAGGCTGACATCTCCTACCTGAGGTTCAGGTCTCTGCAGGGCGTCAGCAGGTTTATAGTGAGTGTTGGTGCATGGGCAGGCTATTTGGGTGGGGGGTTGATATGCGCATGGTGTATCGCCTGCGATACCACCTGCTATACCGCCATTTTGAAACACACGCTTGACTTCAACGCACTTACAGTAGCCACAGTGGCTGTGAAGACTCTAAACTCGACAGTGTTTGAAGACGCAAACATTCAGCTGAGTGCAGCGTGGGCGGAGCCAGGCTAATGTTCGCTACCGCTCAGAAATATCCATATTTATTTATGTGTATATGTTTTGATTTTATTTTAAAGACATCATTATGCTTAGCACATCGTAAACATGTCCTGATGTAAAATGAACAAAACGAGCCGTTGTAGTGCTGTTGTGATAGTGTTGATGCGTGCCGTGCACACACTCATACAGGTAATACTGTAATATTTTCATTAACATAAATACACATACAATTTGTGTACAACCTGCACTACATCTTTTTGTTTGAGACATTATTCACTTAATCATATTTTTCCTGCAGTTGATATTTCTCTAATTTTTAGTGATGCACTGTGACAACATGACATTAAACATGTTTTTCTGGCTTTGCAGTGGCAGAAATGTCCGCATGATCTTTCTGTAGCTTCTGTCAACCATGCCAGTGAGTAGTCCATTTTGTCTGTTTGTTTTTTTCTTTTTGTGTTGAATACACACCGCTTACAAACCGAAGAGCATAACAGTGAATTGACAGAGCCCCGAGGGTGTTATGGAGGGAGTTTTTGATTTGATGGCCGGATCCATTGGTACCTTCAAATCAATTCATCAATCCAAAAAAATTATATCAAAATAACATTTTAAAAATCCATCAAATCCAATTTTGTTTGCCTATCATCACCTATTGCCTCCTAACTGTCCTGGATGAGTGGATTCCTCCCTCTGTGGTCCCTTCCCAAGGTTTCTTCCCTTTTTTCCCCATGGGGTTTTTAATGGAAGTGTTTCCTGTCCCGGGGGAAGGAGCAGGTTAAGGGGGTGAAATGTGGGCTGTAAAGCTGAGACTGCAACGTGATTAAGGGCTATATAAAATAAACTTGACTTGATAATTATTCATCATACATTAGTTCACGTTATCAATAACATGTACTTGTGGACATCAGTGTGTTGACGTTAGGAACCTGCAGATATGGTTCTAACTCAAGTACAGAAGTATTGCTTTAACAAAACACCCCTCAGTGTCTCCTCCTAACAGATGCGCCCCCTCCTCCTCCATTTGCGCTCCTCCTAGATGGTGGCGTTGGGAAGCACATCAGCGAGTCCAACCAGGAGAGACACGGCAATAAGAGGTTTCGCCCCAGCCAAGCACAGGACTCTCATGTCCGCTGAGCGGCCTGGCCTGGCGTCATTAACAGATAATCAGGTGGACTATCGTTGATAAAACATCAGTTCTCTTTCAATGGAGCACTGGAGCATGTGAAAGTTGTTCCACAAAATCTGTCATGTGACCGTAGCAGTGCTGGGATCAGTTGTATGCAAATGCTAACGCAGCGATAATTGCACTAGGCCTTAATCCCAAGTTTCTGGAGTTGATTTTAAGTGATCTGTTGCAATACTCCATATGAGCCAGGTATTACAAAATACTGAAATACTTAGGCACTTTATGTTCATGTTAGAATGTTTTTATCTTTTAAATGGAAAGTATTTGAGGATAAAGGGATTTTGTGTATGCGTGTGCAATATACTGTATATAATGTGTAAAGGAATTAGACTGTATTTAACCCTCCCGCTGTCCTAAGGCATTTCAGCAGACTAGCAGCAGAGGGAGCGAACTGCGGAATGGCACCGGGTCATTTTGACCCATAGGACAGCGGGAGGGTTGAGAGATCTTGCTCAGTTTTTAATTAGGACATTTGTTGATGGAGGACAATATTTGGTTTACTAGGAAATGTTTTCTCTTAGTGGGGCACTAGGGTGGATGTTTACTATTTAACTTTAAGAGTGGTCTTGTATGGTTTTCCAGCATTGTCTTAAGTTAATTTTACAGCTTCTGTTTGGCCCTTGATCTACAGTATATTGTAGGTTCAAAGAGTATTTTGCTGACATACACAGCCCGATTATATAACTTGTGGACACCTTGAAGTACTGTGTGTTGTGTTCATTTACTGTTTAGCGAGAAGCTACATTTTATGTCTGTTGCAATTCGGAAAGACAAAAAATATTTGAATTTGGTTGAAATGTTTTTATAGTTAATATAATTTATCACACCTTTTGTCTTTTATCTGGAAAATGAATTCCCTTGGAACTATTACAATTTATAATTTAAATGCCAAATACCTAAAATATAAGGAATCTATAAGGTGTAAAAGTAAGCAAATCCATGTACAAGAGCATGTAAAGTATGAGAAATGTATACTAATACATTATGGAAATAAATACAGGACTGGGAAGAAAGAAGTTAGTGCATTTATTAATTTCTGCAGTGTTCTGTTTTATGTATATAGATGTACACTGATCAGCCATAACATTATGACCACTAACAGGTGAATTGAATAACACTGATAATCTCATTATCATGGCACCTGTCAGTGGGTGGGATATATTAGGTAGCAAGTGAACATCTTGTCCTCATAGGGGATGTGTTAGAAGCAAGATATATGGGCAAGAGTAGGGATCTGAGCGACTTTGACAAGGGCCACATTGTGATGGCTAGATGACTGGGTCAGAGCATCTCCAAAACTGCAGCTCTTGTGGAGTGCGCCTTAACTGCAGTGGTCAGGTCAAAACTGGTCCAAGGAAGGAAAAGCGGTGAACCTGCGACAGGGTCACGGGCGGCCAAGACTCATTGATGCACGTGGGGAGCTAAGGCTGACCCATGTGGTCCCATCCAACAGATGAGCTACTGTAGCTCAAATGGCTGTGAGTGATTCTGAGGCAGTGTGATGCTTTGGGCGTTGTTCTGCTGGGAAACCTTGAGTCCTGCCATTCATGTTTTTGAACAACTGGCCCTATAGGACTTTAGCCTATACCTAGAACCAAATTCCAAGTATTTGTAATTCTCACTGACCTGAATAGAAACACCTTAAAAAGTAGGCTAGTTCGCCTGAGGAGCTGGGGCCTATAAATTCATTGATTGCCTATATGCAGCCTAATAATGCAATGAATCATTAGCATGCATTATTTAGAATTTCTTTTGGCAGTACATGTTAATTGATCACATATTATTAAACAATAGTGCCATATTAAATAAAGTGCCATACATTTATCACGTTTTAACAAATATAATCACTGGGGTTTCTAAACTCGCCATGGGGTTTAGTGCTTTAAATCGTGTTGGAACACCTTATCTCTGGAACACAACATCCATAACAAGCTCTCTACTACTAATAATAATAATAGTTAATAATAATTAATAATTATTATTATCGTTTTCTTATTTTTCGTTTATTTATCGTGGATACTGTAGTATGGCGATACCACCACTAGATGGGAGCAGAGGAAAGGCCAATGTTGAGCACAAGGCTGCCTTAATTTGCCATATTATTATTATTATTAATGACAAGGAAACAGCCAAGCATAGACTCTGTCAAGTAAGCGTAATGTGATACGCAACTATTAACTCATGTCAAAAAGTTCAGTGAATATGTATGGCGTATAATGGTTCTGGTGGACGGTTGTCTTCCTGCATACAATTAATTACCCCGCGGCCCCTGATTAAGTTGATAATCCCGGAGAAACAAATCCTATTAATATTATTTTAGGATAGGACTACTTTACAATGAGTAACTAAACTAACGTCGGTTAACCGTATAGGCCTATCCTACAGTAGCATATATCCATAGAGTAGCATATAAATCACGCATAAAAACATGTTTGCATTTAAGTAGCGCCTACACTAGGGTCTACTATCCATCGCGTGTGTGTGTCCTCTATCTTTTAGACGGAGCCTCGGAGGGTAGTGATCCCGTGCCGGTGTTGTTACCACAGGCAGCTACCCTGTCTCGGGGGACAGATGAACCGCAACCGCCCCCTCCTTTCCTTATAACGTCCTCGTCGTAAACCGATTCTACATATTGTCCAGTTACGTTTTATCCGTCTATTCCTTCGTCCTCTCCGTTGCCACATCGCCGTTTACTGTAATTTCCTCTTCTCCCTCTCCTCATTTTTCTGCCTCCTCTCCTCAGCAACAGCCACACCCTGGTCGAGAGAGAGAGAGAGAGAGAGAGAGAGAGAGAGAGAGAGAGAGAGAGAGATTCCTTTACAGCTCTTCGTGGTGTCGACGTGGTGTTGAAGCCCCGTGAAAACAGTATTGCACCTTTGGCTTTGTATACAACAGCTCCGTTTGCGCGCCTTCATACCTTATTATTTACATGCGATGAGGTTATATGTACGCGTGGAGGGTGAACTCACAAACTTTACACTAACTTAATGCTCACTAAAGATTATACAGATTTTGGGGTGATGGCAACAGCATGCGCCTATAGTGCTTCCATTACGGTAGACTTTGCATGTGGGAGGGATCACCGCACCACAAATCTCCTTCATTGTCACTAGCTCACTACACTTACACGCACGCACGCACACACACACACACACAGGCGCTCGTACAGGCTACTACCGCTCAGCAGTTCAAACCGCCAGGTAAGTGCCAGTTCAGGCACTAGGGTTAGGGTTTATTACATTTTATAATGAACGACATTAAAGCCTAGTGTTTTTGATATGTATACATTCTGGATTTTATCGCGACTTCCAGGCATCTAGCATGCAAACGTTTCACAAAAATTTCTTATTATATTCTATGAATGTTTTGCAAATGTTAATCTATTTTCATAGTCCGCATTTTATAATTTTATCATGTTATCATATCTCAGAATAGAGTAAATTATTACGTTACATTAATCAGAGTTTTATCAATGGACACTAAATGTAGCATTAGTGAGATTGCAATGCATTTAACTCTATCTGTGGTTTTACATGTAATATATGTTAAATTGTATCGAAATCGGTGCATTTGTCGCTCTATTCTTTATCTGCCGGTAACGTGGACGCGCTAGTGCGCAGCCCCGCTGCAACAGCCTCTATCTTTTGTTCTGGTCCACGCCTGTATGGTGCTGAAACCGGCTCCCTGTCTTGCTCCTGCAGTAGACTACTACAGCACCATTTGATTAGGAAACCCATTGGCTTGCAATGATAACGGGTCTTAATGATTCACACAGTATTTGTCTACCTACATTGATTATAATAATTAAGCGTACACATTGTTTGCCCCACATCTTGTGGGCATGCATGTTTTAGGGAGTAGCCCTGCCAAATTTCAGCACTAGGGTATTTGGTTTGCAGTCTGTCACAGTCTGTTGGATGTGCTTTCATTAACAAGCGTTTGCATCCATCAAGTAGCATTGCTAAGATTTCATGACTGGGATATATTGTATAGGGTCATGAATTATTAATGGCTTTTTATCACAGCCATTTATTGTTCAAATAACTTGTATTGGCATATAATTTTATCATTAATTTTACTTTCATCCCTGTTATAAAAACGGTTTTGATAGAAATCCTGTACCTTAAATCCACAATTCTACTTCTTGGCAGCTTTAAAGTAAACCTATTTTTTCATATTTAGCAGTAGATAGTGATCAGAGACCATCCATGCGTCCACTATGGCAGTTTGAGTGCACGGTTTAAACCTGGCTTGCTTTCAGTGCCTCAGCGTTTAGATCGCCTGCAGACAATCTAAATCCAAATATGACTTTTATAAAAAGATTAAAGCCAAAAAGGGAATGCATGCTCCCTTAATACATTACCTTCAACAACTGTATGTGCACAATTCGATTTCTACCTCTCAAGACCTTTGCTGTTGACAAGGAATATAAGGGAACATTCCCTCTTTACAGAATGATGTGCTTGGCTTTTGTGGTTAAAATCCCTGCCCTAATGTGGGTTTATGTGGCTTTTCCAGAGGGATCTGTTGACACTACAATGGCAGGGTTCCAGCTTGTTCACGGTCGGGTTAGGTTTGACTAAACCCAAACACAAATGAAGCCATGCTATATCCCCCTTGCACGTTATCTGTGGGTTACATTTCCACCAAAGGAAGACCCCTGTTGAGCTCACGTGTGGTGAAGTTGTGTCCACAGATGTATGTATGGTACCATCAGGGTCTTTCTTGTTTGTACCGCACTAAAGGGGCCACCGGAACCCCCCGACCTGCATCACCGTTAACTGCTTACTGTATGTATGAAGCAACGCTGTTCACGTGTGGGCAGCTGTAGGGGGAGAGGTAGAGAGGAACGCTGGTACTAAGTTCTGCGATGGGGCATGTGCAGTATGAATACGCAAACAAAAACAAACTAAAACCAAATGTTTTTTGGAGGAAACTAGTGCAAACTACTGTACACTGTGGAGGAAAACAAACCCTTATGGATTCTTATAATGGATCAAACCACATGAAGTTTTATGCAGGACAGTGCACAGATTATGTTCAGATACATATTCCAGTCCAGGACGTCAAGTTAAATAAGAATTTGTCCTTGGCTGACCTGCCTGGTACCGTAAAGGTAAAATACAGAATAAACATAAAATGTTACCCTGCTTTACCTGTGGTGGTTGCCGGGTAATGGAAAGATGACTGCCATCTGGCTTCTCTCGCTACACGGACTCAGCTTACGTTGTTTCTTGGCTTTAGACAAATTGACTCAGATGGGAGTGCTTTGCAAGCCGGGAGGTGTATGTCTGCTTCACCTGCCTCTCTCGTGGAGTTCTCCAGAGTACAGAATAGGGAGATTGTAATTGCTAGCTTGGCAAAACCAACCCGATTTCCCAATCTCCTCCCTCTTACATGTTGTTGGCTTAGTGTGTCGCGTGATGCAAAAGCATGCCACCTGTTGACTACTACTGAAAGTACCTTTTATTCTGAAAAACATCTTCATGTGGGTCTAAGGTCGAAGGTGCTGAAAGCGTCCGCTAGTGTCAGCTGCTAATGACTGACAGCTATTGGCTTTCATAGATTACTTTAAATCTTTAAATGTGATATGCGGAGTGGAACATAATCAGGATGGCGTTACCAGGCTATCTAGACAGAGTAATTGAGTCAACCGTAATCATGAAACAACAGGTGTGTGTGTGTGTGTGTGTGTGTGTGTGTATGTGTGTATCTATTTACAGTTTGTACCTGGCTTAACAAGGCATCAGCACTGCAGAAGAAACTGTGTGTTATTGTGTGTGTTGTGTGCACCCCTGTATATGCAGGAAGGGGTCTTATTCCTGGGAATCCCCCCCCCCCCCCCCCACACACACACACACACAGTTTGTTCAATGAGGGAAACCCAATCCATCTGTTGCACCATGTGGGAATGTTAAGTACATTTCCCAGTGTCAGCTCCGGTTAGAGACGCGCCATCACAGTCCCGAAACCCACGGAAAGGTTTTCCACGCTTCGCCACACTCGAGACACGCCGTCTCGTGGTTATAAGAGGACAGGAAGCGCCTAAACACCTCGTTCGTGGGAAGAGAATCCGAGACGTAAACCGTGTTTCTTTGGACCGACATATGTTTAGTAAAGGGTGCTGCCTGAGAGCCTTCTGACACTGGAACCTTATGACGTCAGTGAATACCATCACAGGAGCTAGTTTTTACAGTATGGAGACAGTAGCCTCATTGTGTGCAGGTGCGGGTACGTGGTGCCAAGGTGCCAGGTGGGATGGACCTCACGTGCCTAATGGAGAGTAGGCAGCAGCCGTGGTTCACTGTGTGATTACGTCTCAAAAGGGAGAGGGGAATACTGGACTGATTCACATGTCTGAGAGAGCAGTCCCACTGACCTGTATGTGGAACACATGGGCGCGTGCGTACACACACACACACACACACACACACACACAAATATATATATATATATATATATATATATATATATAGAGA
>JAOEGT010103739.1:0-12978 GCA_025447795.1 Speoplatyrhinus poulsoni
GGGTCACACGTCACCCAGGTCACAAGTGACTTTGTTGATACAAACACTCGACCTGCACATGTGTGCGATGGATATCCTGGTGCTTAACGCACCGCCTCTGGCGGTCATCCGAAATTCATAGAACCGCGGTTACATACGTAACCATCGTTTAATACTGTACCTGGGTGTTTCATCCTTGTGGCTGCCCATCCACCTGTAACTTTCAGAATAGCCGGAGTATTTGCTATACTGCTCAGTACCTATAGAACAACAAAAACATGGATATTTAGTGTTTTCTTTCGCAAGTCAGTACACACAGCAGGGCTAAATCCATTTTAGAGCCTCGGCTCTTTAATCACATTTCATGCCTCTACCCTCCCCATGTGAGTATACATTATCAGCTTGTATTGGATTGTCATAAATAAGGGCAATTCATTAAATAACTAATCCGCTTTAGAGTTTAAAATGAAAAGCTTTCAGTCATAATGGATAGAATGGGTAAGAACAGAAGCAGCTAACCAGCTACATCATTCTGCAGGAACACAAGCGTACAGGCTCAAACATTAAGATGCCTTTGTTGTTATGCTAATAGTTGTTATGCTAATAGGCCTACAGACCTACAATTTGAGTCATACAGAAAACCATTCCCACTACACCCAAGTATATACCTGGGGTGGCTTACACATTTGAAGGAGAAGCATCACTATAATAATGATACAGTATACTGTACATCAGCAGAAAATGTTTTACCTACTAATTTCATTTGTAGGTATCATTACATGCTGTCTGTGTCAATGAAATTGAGTTAGCACAGGTTTGAGGAACAACAACCTACCAATGTTGTCAATATAAATATGGTTGAAGGTTGATATTAAATGTTGATTTCTTTATGGCAACACATGAGCTAATGGACCAGTCGATGATTACAGGAGATAAATAACAAACAATGCACTCAAAGGACAGAAGAACTACAGGTAAAACCTGTCCCTACAAACAGCCAGAATACATGTAGAGTATTTGAACACCACCTGCGACTCCTAACCTCAAACAGTTGACCGCCTATATCGGCCATTCCATCGGCAAAGCCATCCTTCTCATTGATCCCATTTAGGCTGGTGACTGTTCATGACAGTATCCGGAGATCACTAGATCACATCCTAGCCCTCTGCTTCCCGCTCCCAATAACCCCTACAGACTAAAACAGGTTTGTGATGCAGGCTTCCGCAATAGCAGAAGGTATAAGTCAGAACACATTTACAGGAAGGGGAATATGCCACACACAAAAAATAGAAACACCAGAAACAGAAATTGTGTAAAAGATAGAGACCGAAATAAAAAAGGATTCGCTGCAGAGGCTTGATGAACCTAAGTGCGTGCAGGGTATACGCCAAATGTTTTAATAAATCCACGGCATAACCAGCTCATTCCATTAGCAGAGCACTGACCTCAGTTGGGTTATAAATTGCTCTCTGTCCAAATGTAATAAAGTTAAGTGGAGAGGAGGAGGGGGGAATGACGAGAGGGCAGAAAGGGGGGACGTGACAAATGGAGGTGACTCGGAAAGGGACACAAAGACAGTCTGACGCCGCCGCCAAGTAGCCTTCTCTGAGCTGGGCGGGGCCTGGCAGGACTGCACCGAGGTTTAATGGAAAAGTGCTCCTTTCACATCGACTATGAACTCGTGTGTGTGTGTGTGTGTGTGTGGTACAACATAAGGGCCTTCCGTGGAAGGGAAGGCCCTCATGTAAGGGCCAGAGACAGCACAGCCGTAGTCCATTCACATTTGCTTTGCCCACATGCTATTTGTCTCCGCCACTTGGCACATTCAAAACCATCTGCAGCATCTGCATCAATCAAGTGCAGTCACCGGAGAGCGGCCGTCTCTATTGGAGTTTTAGTGTGCGTACAACACGAGTATAAGACATGCCCCCCGTGTCAGGAGGATGGATTTATGAAGCTCATAATGGTGCTTCTCGTGACGACCAGCCGACGTAACATTCCACTCAAATTCTGACGTACCAAAACAGGACAAGCAGATGTGAAAGGGTTGCGTTGATATGCTTGTTAGAGAGAAAAGGTGAATCCGCCAAGCAACAGCTGATGGGAATAAATTGGAGATACTTCTTTTGACAGCAATGAATACATGTTTTCTAGTGACTGTCTGGATTGTTGGTATTAACTTGGTGTAGGATAAATTGCATGCACACTCAAGAAATAAGCAAAACATCTTCCACACAGACATACTGTGTGGTCCAGAGTTGAGGGATTAGCACGATCACAAGGGCAGCAGCAGCAATATAGGGAAGTTCAGCTCTCATAGGCTTGCACTGTTCTCTACCCCTTCCCCTGTAGCCACCCACTATTTAGTGCAGCTGTGTATCAAACTAACGGTGTACTAAAGCAGAAGCTTGGGGACCTGTGGGAACAGTGTCCCAACAGCGCACACTGGCTAACAGCACTGCATTACGAAGATCACTAAATTGTTTTTACTAAACAGTTGACTTTTGTAAATTGGATTCTAAACTAAAAAAAATGTATGTATAAAATAAACGTTCACCAGATTACCCAGAATAATAGGTCTTGCTGACCCCATTAAGATGATTTGTTGATTTTTCAACATCCCCTTAACTTTGTCAATAACTGAAATCTACACAGGGTTGCCACCCGTCCCATAAAATACGGAATTCTGCCATAAATACGGGATGGGACATGGTTTGTCCTGTGTTTTTTTTATAAACGTCCCATACATAAAATTAAACGTACTAAAAACACAAGACATAGAAAGGCCCGCAAATGTATTGTAGGATTAGTCCTGTGGCAGCATCTGTTTTCTGTGCCAAATAATGTCTGTGCAGCCTGGTGTATATGCTACTATCACGGTTGTCCCTACAGACAACAACCCTTTTCACACGCTGCATTTGTTGCACCGTAAATGGTCATAACAACGGGGTTAAACAGCAACCAGACAATATATAATTTAACAGAGGACGGAACTTCCGCATTCGATTTTTGGAAGGAGGGGGGCCATTTATGCAAAACAGAACGATAATGTTCCATGCAAGTCCATGGGGAGGTAGATGAGTGGCAACCTTAAGTCTACATACTGTCTACACTCTATTTTTCCTTAAAGAAAGTGACAACCTTAAGTCTACATACTGTCTACACTCTCTTTTTCCTTAAAGAAAGTGACAACCTTAAGTCTACATACTGTCTACACTCTTTTTTCCCCTTAAGAAAGTGGCAACCTTAAGTCTACATACTGTCTACACTCTTTTTCCCCCTAAGAAAGTGGCAACCTTAAGTCTACATACTGTCTACACTCTTTTTCCCCCAAAGAAAGTGGCAACCTTAAGTCTACATACTGTCTGCACATTGAGCTCTCGGTAACAGAGGTTGATGAAACAATAAATCCACTACACATAAAACAAGAGGCATGTGTCTGTGTTTGTGCGTCTGACTTCTGGAGTGAAACAGAGAGAGCAGGTGTTCCTCCACATGGGTGCCTATAACCTGAGCACAGAAGTGCCTTCCATCCATCCATTCATTCATTCATCCATCCATCCATCCCCCAGACGAAGAGAGGACAGCAGCACAGCAGGGAAGGAGGGGACCACAGACAGAGTCAAATGAAACAGAGGCAGAGCATCAGCAGAGACCAGACGAAAGAAAAGAATGAGCCCATGCCAGAGAGGAATAGTGTGTGTGTGTGTGTGTGCAAACTGGGATTTGAACGAAGGTTTCGCTACCGTAATCTAATGACGACAATCCAAGTTCCTGCTTAAATAAAAGCAGAACAGCAGTAGTCCAGAGCAGGTCTGCGTTACCTGTGATAATGAGACACTCGTTGCATTCCAGGGCTTCTGTGAAGAGGCGAGAGATGATAAGTTCAGGGTTGATGAGGAACCTGATCTCCTCCTGGACCAGCCCGTGTCCTGTCACTCCTCCCCCTACCAGCCTGTTAGCAAAGTCCACCTTAAACACACACACATTTAGTTTATGACAATGAAATGAACGATTGTTATTGACGTTTTTTTGTATCAGTGGATCAAACGGTTTCAGAACCAATGAGGCGCTATTCATATATAAACGGCATTTTCACAGAAGCACAATAATGCAAAGCAACAAAAAGTTGCAAGTTACTAGGAAATGGCTTCTTGACAGAAATTCAAGTCTTCCCCAAAAAGCCCAAATCGTTGTAAGATGTCAACATGTTGCCCTTTATCCTATCCCACTTAGCAGAGCAGAGGGGAGCTGTGATGTGAGTCTTGCCTACTGCCATTCCCATGATTTAAACGAATTACTCCATTAGTGTGTCCTTATTGGCTACCACCCACTGTGGCCATTTAACGCAGATGAATGCCAAGAGATCACTACACGGCTTCATGCTCAGAAATAATAAAATCAGCGACTCTGAGCAAAACAACCTTTGCGGAATCCATCAAAGCGGAACGCACAAAAGAAATGTTTTCAATGGTAACAACATGTTCAACCTTTCCCGATGCATTTCAATCCTATAAATCATTTCACGGCTTCCCCAACATTTTGAAGAAACTTCTCTAGGTAAATGCATAAAGCAGATGATGTGTACAGTATACACCATCCTCCATCCACCACCATCTAAAACCTCTCAGTATATTTGTCTGCGTACCTGCTATAAATGTTTATGTTTTTAGCCCACTGTGCTCTATCAACAGCGCCACACCCAGGCCAGCGCCCGACCCCACCCCACCCCACCGAGGAGGCTGTCAGTCTGCCTGTGGAACCCCTGGTCCACTGGGTCACCCACAGTGAGATGGGCTCAACCCTCCCCCCCAGCCCGGCTCCACTGAGCTACTGCCGCATGTCAGCTGTCAGCCGACGGGAGAAGGCGACTGTGGAGGGACGCTGAGGAGAACCAGGAGCAGAGGTGACCCGACGGCAACAGACAGGCGCGCAGGCCGCTATACACGTGAGCCAGCGAAATACGACAACAAGGCAAATAGGCAAGGTGATGAACTGAGCACCACCTAAGAAAGCTGAGAAGAAGGCATGTTGACAGCCAGAAACGGTATCGTTTCATTGGGTTATTTACAGTTTTATGAACCTCGGCCCACAAATCCTGCTCTCATTGGTCAATAGCGGTCAATCTCCCTGTGAGCATTTAGGGCAAGCACACAATATATTTTCCCTAGTTTTCTATTGCCTCACAGGATGAATGACTTTATTAACTAAAGAATTAGGGATCAAATATGGGGTTTCCCATTTAATCTGTCATGTAGCATAACAATCAGTCATGGCAAAACTCTTAAGAAATTTCCACCTGCAGCATTCCATATCCATTATCCTCAATTGTTCCCTCACAGGTGATGTGGAGCTTTGTCAGCTGAGTCTGGGAACTAAGATGGAAAGATACAAAAAAACAGGTTTCAGTGATCCATAACATGGGGTCCTTAACATGATTTGAAGTGAGTCACTACACATGTGTGTGGGAGGTATACTGTACGCCTATGCAAATGTTACGTAGAACCTAAAAGAGTATAACAGAGACAGAATGGACTTTACCTTTCCCAGTTCGGTGGATTATTCACACTTTGTCTGGTGAAAGTAACAAGACCTTTTGGCCCTTTATAGAGGAAAATGCATAATCAACAATAATCAGATGACAACATAGAGTACAGAAGAATATAAACTAAAGCCTTCAATATTTTTAAAGACTTACTGGACTGTGTTACTTGTCTGAAGTAACAGAAGAGAGTTTTCAGTTTCTCAATCTTCCTCAGCGAGGAACCCTCAAATAATCTGCAAAAGAATGTATCTGCTTAAAATGGCAGCCACAAACAGTAAATGAACATCCTTCTACATCCATGAGACGCTGAGAACCCCACATCCTTGCAATCCAGTTAACTTATAAAAGCAGCTTCATTCTGCTATGGCATTAGTGTAGTCAGGCATCCTATATCCGCCTGTCCACTCACTGCAACCTCTATTACTCTTCTTCGGGAGGCTGAACAGAACAACTAGATGTGGAGTGAGAGACACAGCAAGCCATTTGGATGACCCTTACATGATTGAAACGGATACATTTGTGAGCAGGCAATAAGCCCAATCAACTTATCAGCAAAAATAATATATATATTTTTGTTTTTTTTTCAAGGTTATTTCACTCACCTACTGGAAAAAAATGGGTTAACAGTTGGTGAACAAGACTGCAGTGTGAATTCAAAATGTAGCTCTTCATAGAACGGCACATAATTATGTGTGGCCCATTTCGATATGTGTACAAAGACAGGCATGATGTTTTTCTCTCCAAAGTATATTCTTTAACGGGTTGTTTTCCACCACCACTGTTTTAGTAGGAAATACAATCTTTCAGAGAATTATTCTGAGAACTATTCTGTTTTAGATATGGCATGAGGTGGTTCCTTGGTCACAAGTAGTCATCCTGGTGTTCAATAATGAGCTTGCATTATTGAACCTAATTGCGTAACAAGTTGCCTGTGTCATTCCCTTCTCAGACAGAGTAAAACACAAGCCCCCATTCCTCCCCTCCCAAGCTATCCATCACTTAACAGAGGACAAACCTTGACAGTCCTGCCAAAACAGCAATCAGCAGATTGCTTGCTGCTCCGCCTGGCCAAGACAGAGAGCTACTGTAGCCGATAAGCAAAGTGATGGACACTCACTCAATTACAAGGGGGGGGGGCAGTAACTATCCGGAGCCCTTATTAGCCGGAGCTGGACGCCTTGTCTCGTCTTCGCAAAAACTATTTCTGTGTTCCTCCTTCCTGCAGTTGGCTGCAGGGAGAAATGCTGATAGTACAGGCACGGGCACAGGTCTGATTCTGTGATCGGAATCAATGCTTACATTATTACACAAGCCTCCCCACTTAGCCTGCCAGTGACATTTGATGGGGAGGGAGATAGCAGCCTCCGATGTAGGCAAATACAGATGACTGATTGCAAGAGTAGGATTAATGTGGTGATAAAACAAGACTGGGAAGGAAGAGGATAGGGATTAACTATTTCAAATGTCAATATCTGCAATTCTTAAAGTAATATTGTTGTGGACTCCCTAGGGAAAGCAGGTGGCTAATTATACTAAGAAATATTAGTTACATACTTCACATTGCAGGAAACATCAAAATTATATGGTGCCAATGCAAAATGTTCTCTTCATGTTGGGGACAACCTATAAGCACCAACATCTTATAAATACATCTGACAGATTTAGGCTACGGAATTATCCGTTTGTTTATAACAGACACCAATAGCGTAAAGTACGACTATCTAACCTTAAGCAAAGTGATGAATAATGTAATTGAATTAAAAGTGTGATGTCCAGTAATGCGTAGTATTTGCTTTTGTTATGATACATGTCTACCACTGCTTGTAAATGTTCAGGCATAACTCTGTTAACCATCCCAACAAAATCCACTTACAAGACACAATGAACTAAATCTAATTTGAGAAATAATTCTCTAAATCCCTCCAACAAATGTAGTAAGGTGTCTGCTAAGCACAATCTTCTTGACATTGAAATGCTAAAATTAAGTAAATTAAGTAAATGGGTGGCAGTAATTAAGGCCCCAGTGCCCCAGTTCAGGCTTGACATAATATACATAATGGACTGTATACAGACAACATTTTAAATACTTGATATATGTGTGTGTATATTATAGGAGATATACTATATGTGAAATTCTGAAAATCATTCAGCTCCTCTACACAAATGACAACTGAGCAGCAATGAGATGGATAGCTGTGCAGATTTAAAGACCGTGTCCGGCAAAACCTTCATTTGTTTCAATTAGTTATCCCAAGCTCGGTTCCACTAGTCTTTTTCACAGCCCACTGGGTTTGTATAGGCATAAACAGAAGGCACCAATGAAACATTCTTACATTGAGGGTCTGTCATACACATGGTGCTGATGATCAAGAGGTAAGAACAACTGGCTCAAGAGATTCTTTTCACACGACCGGCCCATTTTAAACTCACCAAGATTACGGCGAGGCGTATTAAAAAGTTTAAAGGGCTAGAATCATAACCTTAATTTGTCTCGTACTTTACAGCTAAACATTAGCTAAAAATTACCTGAGGGGCAGCGCTGCTCCAGAACAATGTTTATACAGCAGCAAAAATCAACACATCCTCTGTTCCAGTTTTTAAGACAGTAGTGCCCCCTTATGGAAATGTATTAACGTCTTCTGTGGGACCGCCAAAACAAATGAAAAACAAATACATATACCAAAGAAAAATAATATTAATATGAATATATGATGAATGAAATATGAATGTATAAATAAGGAGTATAGTTAAGTTGTGAGAACACAGGCATTTGAACTAAAATGTGAAATAATCACATAACATGCCCAACAATACAAAGCATCTGTTCTAGCTAGTACAGGGTACAGGGAACTTCTCTCAGTCCTCTGTTGAGATTGTGGACTGTGGCCCGGCCGTATGAGGCTAACTGAGGATACATTTTTGATCCTGTTAAGGCCTAGTCAGTCTCCTGCTGAAGACGAATGGCTTACACTGACTCCAGAGGTAGTGCTCATTCCTGTGAGGGAAACACTAAGGACTGATACTCCCGGCCATTTATCACTGCGCTGCCTTCACCTGTAGAAGTTGATCTCGGGGTAACCGGCGTACTCTGCCTTGCGCGAGTTGCGTCGGGGGAATGTGCAGAAGAAGGCATTGGCCAACAGGCAGGCTATCTGCTCCTGAGACATCGTCAGGGAGTGGTTCATCTGGGACTTCAGAAGGGGGATGGCCTGAAAAGACAGCAGAAGGCACAATGAGTAATGGAAACAGTGGACAGGCAAGCGAGTGTATACAAGAGACACTGAAGAAGGCTTTGTAAACGTGGGGAAGGCTTACGCTGATGGGAGGCAGATCATTAGTTTAGCAAAGTAGCAGGCAGAGCTCCATTAAAGTAAATGGGTGGCAGTAATTAAGGCCCCAGTCCCACACCACCCACCCCCGCCGCAGCCTCGCTCAGGCAGACCCACCGGGCTCATCCATCTGCACCGATTACGCTAAGGATCCTCCCAAGGCTGCCCTGATGGTTGATCAATACCACCTCTAATACCACACACACAAACATTGGCGTGGCTGCTAAATGCTGCGGCGGGAACACTGAAGCAAATGGAGTCTTGCTGGGGCAATATTTTGGAAAACGGCAACGGTCAATGGCGCGCAGCGACCAAGCTAGCGTTTGCTTTTAAGACGACAAAAGCGAGGGCAGATGGTCTATTTTATACTGATTTTATATTCAGGTTCATTCACATTTTCCATAACAGGCCATGGTGGATAGAGGTTAGCAAATATGCTAGAAAGATATCAACGATAACCGTCTCGTGACGCAGGAGGACGGCTGAGAAGGGTGCGAGTCCAAATGAAGACTGAACTGCTGTCTTGAGAGCAGAGCTAGCGCCACACGGCCGTCTGTTAACAGCAGCAGTGGGTTTCCTCAAATGTCTGAAGGCAGAGGGCATCTGACAGATGGCCACACCCAGGACAGGGCTCTCCTCCCCCACTGCCCTAATGAAGCAGCAACGTGGCCTTCATTAGCAACCAGCCACAGCTCACGAGGAGGTTCTGCAGAACATCCAGCGTCTAATTGCTGTAGCGTGCCGGTTCTTCTCACGGTCTTAATGCAACTCATATTACGCCCGTTCAGTACAATGATGCTGGCTTATAATGTCAAACATTTTAACGCGTGTGATTCAGTGTGGCATCTAACGGCTACTAGCAGACATTGTTCACTATGTCATCCTCAAGAATGCTATACACAAATTCAAAAACATCAACAATGCTCCCTTCAAAGCCATAGGGTGCTCCCTCGGAAGCTCCGCCCCGCACGTTGAAAACTTATGGAGAAGGCCAAGATACAGTATTGTGCCGTCTGCACCAATTTGTTTTTCTGGCTATTTTACAGAGCTGTGGGGCTGTGTAAGTACTGTGTTATTTTCTCAGCAAGCACACAGAACAGTAAAATAGCAGACTGCCATGAGATATTTGGTGAATATGACAAAAAGGTGTATAAGCTTACAATCACTTACAGTGCACATACATTATACAGTGTGTGTACAGTGCATACATTAACTATTATTGTCCTAAGACACATTTATACTTGAACTGTATGCACAAGCAGACAATGTGGTGTCTATTGCCTTTAAAACTGTTCAGTGCATTAACCCACCCACACAGACACAGCTGTACTTACACGTGTGCAGATATGAGGAGCACTCAGCGCCAGCTTGACCATGGCTGGCAGGACACCCTCAAGCAGCCGCTGCACCTCGCAGGGCTCAAGACACTGGCATGGAGAACAGAAGGGATGAAGAACACAATGGGAGCAGATAAAGACAGGCAACACACGTTTGAAATGGGCCACCTCAGGGGGAGCCAACTTCAGACTGTGACTCAGACGTGCATCAAGGGAATAGATTACATCTGCGGGGAGAAATAACGGAAACGCTTTAGCACAATAGTGCCGATACGTTTTTGCGTGCCATTCATTCCAAATATTCTTCTGAGGAGACAACGTGAAATATTGTGAAACACCTACTTGTGTGCTCCCTGAGCCTTTTGCTAGATAAAGACAGACCTTGAAAGAGATGAGGATGGATGTGTCAGACTGAGCAGCAGACCTGTTGGAATAACCCGATATTATGAGGGTTCCAGGATCAGATATGAGACTTGACTTCAGGTGCTTCATATCATCCACATAAGGCAGTACTAATGGTCAGGAAAGACTGGGGGAGCTTAGGCTTTCATAAGAACCCCAACTGATTTGGTATCAATACTACCTAGCACCACGCTCAAATATAACAAGTCACGACACGGAATGCATGGTGCACCAACCCAACATTAATCTCTGAGCAAAGCTGCCATGTCCCAAGACATACTGCAGCCTATAGCTTAACTCAGCAACCATCTGTGATTCCCTCTAAACTAAACATCCAGTTATTCCATCATGGAACCAGATTTACAACGCAATCTCTCTCGTCGCTCTCTCTCTCTCTCTCCGTCTATTGGCTATGAATGTCAGTCTCATCAATCACCGGGCTTATTCAAGGTTAGCGGGGGGAGCTCGTCTTATTAAATGGTTCCTCTGAAACAAATGCAAATGACCAATTGTGGACAGGGATAGGAAGGCAGGGTCGCTTCATGTCAAACGGGAAGTCTTTGGCGTATCATTTGGCCAGAAGCATTTATTGGGCTGCGGAGCAGGCCTGACTCAACTCTGCCTGAAGTAATGAGCTGGCAGACAGCATAAAGCACTCCTCTGGGAGTAATAGATCGTAGTGGGTGATGGGGGCGGTTTGTGCAAGCCCAGTTCATCTCATACCTGTCAGTAACAAGTTGCAAGAGTGACACACAGGTAAGGTTCTACATACACACATGCAGATTCTATATGACATTGATTTTAAACTCACCAAGTAAATATTACAGTACTTCATCGGTTGTAGAAAACAATACAAAACGCATTAAACATTACAGTACTTTTTCTGTTGTAGAAAAAAATTCTAAATGTATGAAAAATGGCACTACTTCATCGGTTGTAAAAAACCATGCAAATGTATGAAAAATATTTAAAGTATTTCAAGACGCAAGTACGTAGTATGTGGTAGACTTGACTAATTGTGTAAAAATATGTAAAGGCGAATACAACGTGTGTTAAACATGTTTCAACATTCATCATAAATTGAAATTGTGACACTTTCAATTCCAAAAAGGCAGAGCATTGTAGAGACGAGGCCTGGTTTGTTTTGCTAGAGTGTCAGTGATTGGCCCAGGGGTTATACACCTCATGGCAGTTCCCCCAGCACTGCATAAATGCTTCTCTACATTTAATTAAGTCCGTTTAGCTGACAACAAAGGTTTGAGGTGGTCGAAACCCAGCAAATAATGCACAATTAAAGTTTACAAAGTAACTAATTAGACTGCCATTCATCACAGAATGTCTGTTGTCAGACTGTATTCGGAAGACTGTATTCGGAAGTCATTTTTTCGCCACAAATGTTCCCATAAATACTCAAATCTATTAACAACAGGAATGTCCCATTGGTAAATGGGGAAATAGGTAAAGTGGTGACATAATGAACCTTGACCTCATTCCTCTATCGGTATAAGTCATTCACTCAGTGAGGCAGTGAGAGATGGAGACCAGTACGGAAAACACATTTCTCATAGCCATGAGTAGACCGTTTGACTTGCTGACGCAAGACACTGCACTCTACAGGAAAGTGGCTTACTATGCATCCTTACAGATGTAATGGCCCCTTTTAAGTAAATTGGATTGAGCCATCAAATGGTCGGGATAGATATTGATCTACCAAACTCGCTGAACTTACTGTAAGAAAAGACATAGAAAAAAAAGAAAAGAAACATCTTGGACCGCAAATGTAATTAGCAAAGAGAGGGGATGAAAAGCATTCTGGAATGAAATATTACCCTGTGTGGAACAGTCCTCCTCAGACATCCACATCCTTGACTTTACAGCCACAAGCAGGGAGGGATAAAGTACAAAGAAATGATAAACCACATTTCACAGACATTTTCTAATGAGAAAACTAAAGGAGCTAATTAACAGGAAAATTATCTCACAGGGGAGGAAGACAGACTTCAGCTGACTACTGCCATTTAATTAGGGTTCCTAACAGCGTAAACAGAAGACAGAGAATGTTAAGAATAGACAGGAGCAGAGTGAGCCACAGACACGGTAAGAGAGACAGCCATTCCCTTGGTTCATCTGAAACAGCTGTTGCTACTGCGCTCTGTGCCCGTCCATCCTAGCTGAACGCCAGCCCTCCACACACACACACACACGCTCCAGTGAGCACCTCAGGTACCACCGGAGGTGTGGATTCCCGCTGGCAGGCTGGCAGTCGACTAGCGAAGAGCAAGCTCCCCTCTCTGTGACAACGCTACGCCAGCATTAGCTTAGCTCCTCATTAAGGTGGACATGGTGAGATGAGGGACATACTGTCAGCGTGTGTGCACTCAAGTGG
>JAOEGT010103750.1:0-12978 GCA_025447795.1 Speoplatyrhinus poulsoni
CAACAGATGTTAGGTGTGCGTCTGCGCTGATGCTAATGCTAATGACAGATGTTATCACAAATGCTAACGACAGCTCTGTGAAATATGGCATGCCCCTAATGTATACGGGTTTATATTAGTATACTAATATTTATTTATGGTAAATGATAAATAGACTGCACTTATATAGTGCTTTTCTAACCTTCCGGCCACTCAAAGCGCTGTATATAGCGCTTTATATTTTATATATTATATATCCTGTTTGTTTATTTAGCAGGGAAACTGTACTTATTCATGTAAAATAATGATGTGGTTTCATGCTATTATGTTTGTCTATCCACAAGCTACTGTACATGCACATACAGTATTTTGTGCTTCACTGAGGTGCATTTGGTTAGTTCACAAACCCATAGAATGATCAAGCGTGGTATATTTTTGACTGCATCACAATTTCATTACAAGACAAGGAGAAAACAGCAGTGAAGACAAGAACTCTCTACTGTGAGGCGGCCATTCTCATCAAAGCTGCAGTCACATGTAGAGCCTGTGACCTGCCTGCAACTACTGGTTCTTCTCTTAAACGTTCCACCTTCTCTGGTGTTCCTCAGAGGTACACGTCATCAAACTGAAGGGAAATTCACGTGAGAATGAATCACTGCTAAAATGCAGTGGAAAGTTCTACACATTATGACACATCCCATGTCTGTTTCCTTGGTTTCTTGACTGGAAATGCCATCGTTAGATGAAAAAGGACAGCAGTAATGTAAATATTGGATTATATTCTGTCTGTGTTTGAGTCAATGAGGGTGTGACACGTTGTTATGCTTCCAAGATTTAGTCTGCGGCCTATTGATTAGGAGCGGTGTGTATTATATGACCGTGCATGTACAGTACACACATGAATGAGCACCAACTAGGGTGTGTGTGTGCATGCATGCATGTGTGGATGTGATGTTACTATCCATGCAACTGTACAATGGCCGAACAGATGTGCATGAAAGTATTTCCCCCTCAACAGAAGGATTAGTCCACACAAAATTTTAATTAAATTAAAGTTTTTTTCTTCATTCATTTGCCCAGTCTATATTCAGTTTTTTGTTTTTGCTTACTTTAATAAGAAGTAGAAGAGCTACCATGTCCCTATTTATTAGTCACTGTAGTATACAGCATGCAGTCCAATTAAAGAATACTGTGTACTTACAAATGCTTCTGAGCACACAGACTTCAGTTTGGATCTTGCATGGCTTATTCAACAAAGCCTCACCAGAATAGCACTAATGACGGCCGAGGCATTGTCCTCCATTGCCTGGGGTCAGAACCTGCCAGAACATTTGTCTGGTTGACCAGGGAATCATCATACTCATGAGTGTACATTGGTGACTGTGTGCCTTTAGCTCTAGACTGGAGGCCATGAACACACACAATGACTCAGCAACAAATTTTAATCAAAATTGAAACAGATTTCAAAATAATTCAAACTAAATTTAAATTACATTTCCTATTTTGTTTTCTTTTACTGTGAGCCCTATTTTAAAATATATTTTTTATTTGATAATAATTTGATAAACATGAAGACATATCAATTTGTATGGTATTAGTTTAAGCAGACTGTTATTGTTATGGCTTAGATGAAGATCAGATCACATTTTATGATCAATTAATGATGAAATCCAGGTTATTCTAAAGGGTTCACATATACTTTTTCTTGCAACATATTTACAGTACATTTACAGACAAAATACCTGGCCGTGAATACTCATGTGTTACTGTGCGAACACAACTGGGGAGATGTTAGCAGTCCATCTCTCTGTAGAGATTTTTGCTGTGTGGCATGTTCTTAGATGTGACATACTATGGTGGTATAAGCAGCTGTCGAAAAGGCCACACATTCAATCAAAGTCACTGATTCATTGATCTATTGACCAGCCTTTGGCCCTTCAGTGCACACACCAATGGGATTTATTAAGCAGGGCTTCAGGTCCACTGACCTGGTTATTGAAGCTGAAGCTATTTTTGGCAAGACCCTCAAAGGTGACACTGGAGCTGTGATTTAAAGACAGAACCACTGAAGGACAATTACAATTCTTAATTTGTGTGACAATATGAACTCATTTTGAACAGGTGAGGCTCCTGTAATAATAATAATAAGTAAGAATTACCTGAAATATATTTATAATTACACTATGACATGGTGATTCTACTTGTTTTTAGGCACATAATAGAGACATAGTCAAGGTTACCATTGGGCTACATAGGGTTAGGTACACCAGCAGGTGTCAGTAAAGTCCTAGAACATCTGTTTTCAGGCTTATTGAACCTTTAAAGGAGCACTGATTTGTGTCAGAATTTATATGAATTTTAGTAACAAAAACATTATTGTTATGTGTCTGATATTATCCTTGGTTGATATCAAAAAACTTGCTGTTTTGGTTAGGATCTCCAAGATCCTAACCATGCATGCACCTCCCACATTCTCGCACGCCTCACCCTAAAGAACTACTAGACTCATACAGTATACAGACTCTTCCATCATGCATAGTTGTGTTTTCAAAACATAAATTGTGAGCTGGGGCAGAAGTGTGGGACTGCACTGTGGAGTGCACCTTTTAACAACCCTGTAGGACCTGTGGTGATAAATATACAAGTCACATAGCTCTCCAATACACACACCTACAAATGTGTTTTTTTTTTTTTTGTTTTTTTTTTTGTTATTTTTAAACACATCCACTATCAATGGCAAGACAAAATAACCTATGTAAATTAAGTATTAAAAATAAATAAATACAAATTACAAATGTGTCTTTTGGAGGGTCAAGTGACGTTATAGTCTTACTAAAATAGGTCTTACAGGAAGAAAGGTAGTGTTGGTCACAGGTCTGCAGTAAATAAAGTATGGCGGGAAATAATAACAGCTGATTGGGATCACCTTGAACTGCTCACATGGCTTCCATCATGCCCTGGTCAGTGGCAAATCCTCCCTATCCAGTCAGCCAACAGTATGACATACACCAAAGAACCTTCATGGAAACTAAAGACATTTGAGGTCAGTCAAATCCCGGCCTTAACAGGCATCTGTTTAGCATTTGTTTGCTTTGTGTCATTATCAGGCGAGAATCAAGTACAATATTTGGAAGGGAACATATAAATTTTTATGATAATGTGTCTTGTGGGGAGGGGGGGTTCTAAGGTCAAAAGGCTTTATTTAGTCTACAGAGGAAGTGTGCATGGGATGGGAGTTGGGGTGAATCTTTTATGACAAGGAGGAAACCATCTGTTCTTTATCGTTAATATCTCCTGTTGACAATTGAGGTGGCAATTGGTGATTGTACGTTTACTACACGTCTCGCGATATTTCATTATACCGTCACAACACGAGATTTCACTATAACCTCATGCTATTTTTTATATTCAAACATATAACTAAAAATAAGTAGCCTGCCATACACTTTGCATAGACGTGGGGGAACCCCGCGATGCAGCTAGCCTGTATACTTGTGGAAAAACACTGTTTTAAACATTTCAGTGGGACGAACAGTCTGCAGCCAGGGGGGAGGATGGGGGGTCGGAGGGGAGGGTCACGTAAGAGAGGCTGGGGAAAGATTCCGATTGACAGTGGGAGGTGTGGTGCTGAATGAACAGCTCCGAGAGAAAACGCGCGGATTGGCACAGAACGTAACCAGAGAGCTCTCGGCGCACCACTATCCTGCCGGCCAAGCTCGAGCTCAGCCATGAAACAGCCGAGTCCCCAATCATCCCGAAGCACGCCAAAACTTTCCCAGGCCACTCCCAAGTCGCCCTGACCATGAAGAGGCAAAACGTCCGGACCCTCGTCCTCATCATCTGCACGTTCGCGTACTTGATCGTCGGCGCCGCGATTTTCGAAGCGTTGGAGTCTGACAAGGAGAAAACCAACGGGGACGGGCTGAAAGTCCGGAGACAGGAGCTCATGAACACGTACAACTTGTCCAAAGAGAACTTCGATGAGCTAGAGAGGGTGGTCTTGCAGCTGAAGCCACACAAAGCTGGGGTCCAGTGGAAATTCGCTGGCTCTTTTTACTTCGCCATCACTGTGATCACGACTATAGGTAAGAGACCAATATGTGGGCTTCGTGCAAACTTCATCAATGATGTATTCCGCATTTGACGGGTGGTCAGTAAAATACTTTATTGGGCATCCAAAAACAGTTTTAATTGTAACATTCTAAATAATCTTTCGTATGGCTTTTTATACAGTATATTACATATATCTCTAGATTTAACAATAGGCCTCAGATACAGTTTAATCTACGGCCATGCAATCGATCGAGGTAGAAAATAGTATAGCCTACCAATTCATTGATGACAAACTCCTTTCTAATACCCATTCATGAATTCACTTGTCACTATAAGATGTGTATAGCCTGTCTTCTTCTTCTTTTTGTTCTTGTATGAGCTACCAGTTGTAATTTGAAAATATTGGTCAAAATTACAACTTGGAAAAACTGGTCAAAATGTCTCAGTGCTAATGTGACAACATTACATTTGCAAAAAAAAATCTATATGGAAACCGAAGAGAATAGACTATAGCCTAAATGACCAAATGAAAGTAGTGGAAGAAAGCTGTTATTGTCGTCTATACAGGTAACTGCAGAATTATATAACCCTAACCCTATAGACCAGTTTACTTTTTCCAGTAACTAGTAGTGTAACTAAAAACATTTTCCCAAAAAGTAATAATATTACAATTACTAATCCAAGTAACTAATAGTTACTTTGTTACAAGAACGATATTCCTGGTCCTAGCAAACTGAGGGTAGGCTAATTTAGCCAACTTGTCAAATCATCTGGTTTGAGAGGCTGCAATGTTTTCACTTTAACTGATTGTTGACGCCTAAGGATTATTATTGTTCCATTGAAGAGGATTCAATTCTAATAGGAGCTGGCTACACAGGTTATAATTTTTCAGAATGGGCGAGGCAGGGTATAATATAGTAATGTAACTAGTAATGTAACTAATTACTTTTAATACCCAGTAATAAGTAAATTAATATAATTACTTTTTGAAAGAATAATACGTAACTGGTAACTTATTACTATTCCTGAGTAACTTTCCCAACACTGCCTATGATTCTTCAGGAAACTAAACCTGCTGGGAAAATTGTTGATCTAATTTGTTCTCTAATAGTTTCCTATTTACCGAACTACCTTTTTTCTGAACCACAGGCATCATAAAACACCCTGTCTGCTGGGAAATAATTTGCTTTGTTTTGTGCCTGCCTGCAACTACCATACAATCAAATCATGTAAAGGCCTATGAATAAGATCAAAAGTGTAACTTTAAGATTGTAGGACTGCTGCTATTTTGCTGTCTGGACGATCATAATTAACCACCTTATTTTAAGGTTTATTATTGATTGGTTTTAATTCCCTATACCTTTTCACACATAGCTACTACACATAGCTACTACTGTTATCTCCACTGCACCAACTACCAAATCATGCTCTGTGTTTAGTGTTTGGTGCTGTTGTTAGCAGTGACCTGACTTCTTGTAACCGTATCCATATCATATGGGGACCACTAATTGCGAGAAAACCCAGCCTGGGTTTCTGTAACCACATTCTGTAATAGTAAGCTGCAGGTTTCTAGCTACATGGTGGTTATAGCTCTTCACTCTGCCATTAAGTATTGATGAAAACACCAGACCCTCACTGTTCCATAGGCCTCTTGGCACACACCATTTCTCCAGGCTGTACTGTACTGTAAACACTATAGCATGCATGGCCCAGCGTATACAAGAACCAGCAACAACGATTACAAACTCTCAGCCGACAGCTATGGTTGCACATCCTTTTTTTATCAAAAGTACCAAAGCTAAAAGGAACAAACAGTTCAGCTAAGTTTTCAATAATAAGTATAGTGAGATAATCATAGCACTTTCAGAAATCTCTGCAAAACACGTTACGGCACACAGATACTAACAATTCTAGCCCCATCATGTTTATTTTGAATGTATTGGCTGTCTGCTTACTGTAGCTATCAGCCTCTGGGAAGGTTTGCAGGAATTCTATGATCACTAAGGTAAAAGTACATGAAATAAAGCTAAATCTAAATGAATAATTAGGCAGTGCTCTCAGACTGCTGGAGATTTGAAACTATGTGAGGAAAGCATTTATAGTAAAATGTGAGTGAAACCATCCCCTACCCACTGCTACTACCATACAAACACAGTCAACGACGAATGAGACATCCCTACCCTCTGTTTGTGATATACCATGTCTAAGTAACATCTGATGTGCCACATTTTAATGTCTGTTGTTGTAGAGGTCAAGTTTGTCTATCCATTTGACCTTCACTAGGCCCTTGTTGCCAGCCCTATGTTTATGGAGTGAATACTACCATTTTGAGAAATTTGACTCTTGCCATTCAGGCATAAATAAAGTATGCATTACTGTATAATACTAATGACTTAACCCCTCACACATACAGTATATACATATTTACATTGGCATTCAATGTCATAGTGTTAGTTTGACTCACTGATACTAATAGGCCTGATTCATTAACCAAATTCGTATTGTCATTTGTTCAAAATATGGCTTTTCTCAAATTGAAATAACAGCAAATGTCCACTATCACTGCACTGCACATAATGCACTTCTGTTAAGACAATTACTATTAAATTGCTTGATTTTCAAGATCATTGGCTGTTTGCCTCTATGTAATTCTGTATAACGTAATATGCGGCTAGGTGGCTGTTGTTCTGTTTCTTGCTCTTCATCCGTAGTCTATAAATCTGTAATATGTAGAAGGGAGGGGAACTGAATACAAATAGAGAAGATGCAGTCTGAACAGGTCACCTGTATCCTGAGACAGAACAGCTTGTTGCAGGAACTATACTGTGTCAGATCTTCTGACAGGAAAGTAAAATATGGGTCGGATCAAAATAAGATACAATATGGCCATTCACACACGGTAACGTAAAACAAAATGAAAGTTTTTGTTTATGACCTATAGTGACCAAACTGATTATTTAATCACCATAACCAGTGTGGGGACTTACTTACAGTACTGTAAACATTGAGGTAAGGAAGCTCTAGCCATATTGAAGATACACTGCTGATATTGTGGAATTATCGTTGTGGTTGAAACCCAAAACATTGCTGTTTTGGGTTAGAGTGCATTATACACCTGAGTGATGTGTGTCTTACATCTTTCTCTACTACTGTTTAGAGCTGTCACAGGTTCACATCTTATGTACCCCTCCTCTCACAGCCTATATGGCAACAATGACCTGGGATGGACATGTTGGAATGTGTGGTTGTTACAATAGAATCCAACAGTGTAACTGCATTGGTGTTGCGAAAAAGGCATGCATTGTGCACCCTGAATACTCACATGTTAAATTCTAACATATTACATACATATAATAGACCATGTTTCATATATTTAATCATAATACAGAATTTTATCACTATTATTAACTTTTAAATTTTAATTTCTCACTAAAATCTCAAAACAATTTCTACTTGTTTATTAAGAAAATTGTACATTGTACTGTAATATAAGAATACAAAGAACATTCTTACATGTTTAACATCATTATAATTAAAGACCCCAAAACCCAAGGGCAAGATAGAAAGCATTGCTTTCTTTAAAACATCACCAAAACCACGCTGTTTAACCTATCCATAATATTTTAAAACTAAGACATTGGTCTGACTTTCAAATGTCCAGGTGTCCTTGAATTGACCATGATGGCCGTCTGCATCTTTCAGAAAACTAAGAAAACTTAAAATTATAACTTGGATTTTTTTCCCTCCACCAAAATCACATTATTAAACATACTGTATATAAATGAGCAAAAAATGCACAGAAATGGCTTTGGGTCCAAAGGGTTATTCATCTTACGTTCATGTACCATACAGCAGTTTTATGGAGAAGAATCGCATGCATATCTTATTTTATTGATTTCTCTACAGATCTGTTGTCACATAGAATGGAAAATAATGAAGCAAAACGTGTATCAATGAAACATGGCTTTTAATTATTTTCTAACATAATGCAATATTGTGATATTGATGTATTGACAACATGTGTACAAAAGGTTATTATTGTAGCCTAATGTTCTCTAAGGATTGCACTCAGCAAGCGTTCTAAAGGTTCCAGGTTCCTAAAATCCAATCACACATGCCAATATGCCCAAATGTAATGTGATTACAAATGCCTTTATGACAAAAATACTGCTGATTGTAGTGTCAAATGAAATTATTGACAATGAATGCAAAATCAACATGGCCACATTATAGTTTGGCTGGACTGAGAACCTTTCCTCCATCCCTCTTACAAAAGACTCAATAGCTGGAATAACTCAACTAACTTGAATTGACCTCCATGTATTTTATGTTGTACGTACAGTACTGTATATTCTACTGTATAGCATATTCTACTGTATATTTGTAAAATGTGTATGTTTTCTTTAACCAGAACACAAATCTCATATAACATTCAGTGACTCAGTGAACTCAAAATCCCAATGCTGACATGATGTTGACACAATAAAATTAATAATAATTACCTGAATAAAATGTGGGTAATATTGATCATTTCATTTTTTTATAGAATTTTGCAGAGAGGCAACAGAGTCAGTGTTGCAATGTTGTCTTCCGTTTGGCTTCATGGTGGATTTGAATTTCTAATTCATTGTACAGCAGCTTTCATAAGCACAGTGCCATACACTAGTGACATGAAAGCTATGTGTTAGCTTCCAGTGTTGTCTGTGTTTAAATGTACAGTGCATATCATTCCCAGCATGCGAATGAATGCCTTCCAATGCAGTGCTTTACAGTATCTATGCTTTAATTCCTCCCTCCCCCATTTCCCTTAGCTATTGTTGGCTGAAAATGTTGTTGATGTACAGGATCTGAGGGAGTAATGTCTGAGAAAGTTGATAGAGGTGACTCTGGATTGTGATCCTGTTCAGTTCACATGGTCAGGGAATGTTTACCTATTATACGACAGCGTTACGCTCTATGGAAAATGGAGTGCAGGCCTGACTTACTAAGCAAAATACGACTTTGTATTTATTAGACTCCAGAATCCAGAGAGATATGATTGGATTTAAACCAAACTAAATAATACACAGTAGTAAGCCCTCTCAATCTTTTTCACTTCTCTTTCACTTCAGATTCATATTGAGTTTATTTTAGACTCACTGTGGTCTGTACAATATGAGATAGCCAGTGTGACCAATGAAACTAATTTCCCACTTTGCGAGTTGAACTTGACCAGACATGAGAATTCTGTTCAAAATGTCTATGAGTACAAAATCTCTATAATCTCATGGCCTGGAATAGTGAATTATGAGCCTCTAATCGACTCGGAGCTTTTAGTAAGGAAAGGTAGAGAAGTTTGATTAATATCCTAATCCTTCCAGTGGAAACTCAATTGCATCCCAGCCCTACAGAAACAAGACATTGCATATATACAAATCCAACAGATATACAATTGTCCACTGAACAAGATATTGTATTATTGGATTTATTTACTGTATCTATTCAGCATCAAAGTCCACTGTTATGTTAAAACTGTGGAACAGATGGATAAACAGGGTTAATATGACAACCTTCCCTTGACTTTCTAGAGAAGGACTGACTGTTACAGGGCAGTAAAGATGTCTCTTGAATGAAAGCAGGGTCACCGACTGAAGCTTCTGCTCTCGTGACCTGAAAAGGAAAGGTATTGGATAGATGCTGTCCAGGCAGCACAATACAAGGTACCTGGTTAATGAGGCTAAGACCATATTGGCTCAGTCCGTGTTATTACAATGTGCTGTGTCATTTAGAAGTTTACCAGGAAAAGTAGAGGATTTGTAGAAGCCCATCACTCATCAAACTGTCTTAACTCTTTGAGAATATAGCCCTGTGAGCTCATTTTGTGCATGTGTGAGTGTGGCCTTGTTCTGTGTTAAAAGTGACCTAGTCATGTTTTCCTCAAGGTCTTAGTATACATAAAAATAAATACTTATCTTAAATATATTAAAACAATGTACTATACACTATGGGAAATGAAAAGTCAGAAAAGAATGAAATAATTTTAGCGAAATGGACTTGCACAGTGGACGGTATAGCCTATTTTAGCATGATAATCCAGACATTATGCTTAAAAATATGTTTTATTCTAATATATGTACACACACAGTAGTCATTAGGAGTAGGCAACCTACTCCTAATTGATGAAAGCTTTTTTATTTACTTACATTTTCTGGGTGTCTGGAGTTTCCAAGGAAAAATCTAAAACGCAATAATAGCATAGTCAGTGATTGCTTTTATGGCTGCTGAACACACACACAATCAACAGAGCTACCCAGGAAGGCACGTGTGCTAAAAGGGAAAGCATGTTTGAACCAAATTCAGTGTCAACACTGCCACTCAAAGAGCACCGCACCATTTACACCCAAGACAGGCAAGAATACAAGCAGCTAAAACCAAAAGCAGAATTTCAAACAAGCTATGCAGCACTGCGTCACACAATTTGTTACCATAATGTTAGACAAAATATCTCTTCAGAGATACAGTACTAGATAATTGCTGGTACAGTAGGTTCCATACAGTAGTGACATGGCTCTCCAAAATGCTATTAGTTAGCTGGGAAGGAAAGGGGGGGGGGGTTATGCTATACTATATGTTGTGTTGAAGTGCCCCAAGTATCAAAACTGTCTTCCCTTGCCCAGTGACAGTGTGAATATTAAGACCTAGCCTACTCCTCAGTACTCTCAAATGTACCACTGCCTCCATAAATACAATCACTACTACTGTATATGGGGTGTTGATGGATCGTGGTTTTGATTAAGCATACAGTATTTTTCCATTCACTACCTTACACTCAGCAGTCTTCTCAGAAGTGTGATGAAAAGCACCAACCATTGAGGCAAGAGGTGAAAAGCATTCC
This sequence comes from Speoplatyrhinus poulsoni, assembly GCA_025447795.1. NCBI lineage: Eukaryota > Metazoa > Chordata > Actinopteri > Percopsiformes > Amblyopsidae > Speoplatyrhinus > Speoplatyrhinus poulsoni. The sequence goes on from JAOEGT010103750.1 coordinate 10,907, forward strand.
TTGTGTGTTTATGGTTGGCCCGGATGGATAGCTTTCATCATAATCGTTATCATAACAGACTGGAGCAATCTCCTCTAATTCACTGTCTTTCGACAGCTTCTACCCTCTTATGGTCCAGAAAAGGTGGACAGCGTTCGGCATGACTTTCAATGCTTTGGCAACCAACCGCCGTTGTGTTAGCTTTAATACTACCTCCGCTAGCTACAAGCATTAGCATGATTTGTTGCGACTGTGCCAAAATTGTAGGTTGTCTGGCTTTTATATCGTCTCCCAAGGGAATATGTTTTCCAATTTGTTCACAGCATCTGCTTAATCTCTCTAGAAGCCAACCTGGATGAAGTGGACTGTCACACACTGTGGCCTAATGATAATAACAATAACAGTGATAGGTGAACCGTGTTTATCCCTTAGGCTTATGACGGGAGCGCAAGCTTATGAGCGCACATTTAATGTCCATGCAAGATAAAAGTCCCAGTGTCCCTGGGCTAAGGCTGCTAACCCATTGTGCTATTAAATAATCTTGATATCATACAGTAGCTGTCACAAGTCTGTTTTGTCTTTACATACACTGAATATATGATGAGTGCATGTTATTGCTTGCCTAATGCTGATTTACTGAATCTGTCACCAACAATAAGCATATTGTTGGGGACAGATTCAGTAAATCAACAGCATTAGGCAAGCAATCACATTGGTCCAATATATTGCGCTTATTATTCCAAAACTGGTAACTACACTGGTCACTACAAGTCTTACAGTAGCTAGCAATAATCCATGCTTTCTCCTGTTTGTGCATATACATTTCAAAATATAATTTCAGACGCTTGTACAGTTACAATTACATTATATTTACACCATTTAGCAGATGCTTTTATCCAAAGCGAATTACAAGTAGTAACCTACATTTGTCAATACATGAACAGGTCATCCACCAGCAATTGTAAGCAAACATGTCTTGTGCAAAGGTCATAATGCCCATGGGACATGTGCTTTACTGGAATTATGAATGCTACAGTATACGGTGATGCAACTCTTGTTCTAATCATCACAAGGGTAGACGCCCTTCCAGGAATTGTCACAGACCTCCATCAAATGTCATTTGCAAAGGCTTTTATAATTGCATTGTACATAGAGGCACATAACCTAACTGCATCTGCCAGCTCAGGGGCATTATATTCTATTGATGAAAATAGATTGACAACTCACAACGTCACTTTAATTTATTTTTGCAATGTCGTGTCAGTTTATACTTATAAATATCTATCAGAACATGTCGTAAATTAATTTTCTGAGCTAGATAAAAAAAAAAAAAAAAAAACTGACCCCAAATCTTCATGGTGCTTATTGGAATGAATCCCATTAACATTACTTTCCTAGGTTAGCGAAATGCAGAGGTATGGTAGGGCAAAGAAACATAACGGATAGAGGTAGAGGTGTATTTTCTGGGCCCTTCTGTTTCTTCCTGCCATATGGGCAGCTTGAGGACGTGGTTACCTCACTTACAGGGGAAGGAGACCTCAAGTACAGTTAAACTACATGCCAAAATACCTGTAAACATTTATTGATTGACAACTACTGTACGACACTCATTAGGTGTACAGCAATTGGCATTGACATTCATCCTACTGAGTAGATGTTATGTTGCCTTGCTAACGGATATTTCAAGTGCATTTTCAATGTTTTTATTGTTACATTACATTTAGGACATTTCATTGGTCGGAATGGTTAAAAAAACATTTAAAGTAAGTTATGATTATAAATCTGCATGAATGTGCAAAAAGAAGACTGTTATGAAAGTTAAACTTTCCTTGTCACAATACAGTACTCTGTACAGTATGTGAGTAGACCACGTTTCATATGAATCCGCTGCTTATGGACTCATAATCCTCTTTTTTATGTAACATTTAAAGATATAGTCAGTGTTGGAAATAAGGGTGGTGTCTCCTCACCCAGTTCCTGCATGTTCGTTTGGTGAGGATAAATTAGGAGACGTTTTATCCAAATTAATACATCAGCTTTAATAGTAGATTAGAAATACAATTTACAGGGCCCTGGTCCACACTTCCTTTAAC
>JAOEGT010103761.1:0-12977 GCA_025447795.1 Speoplatyrhinus poulsoni
AGGGCACACACCCACCCATAATCCAGCCCACCAACCATGCACCACCATGCCGCCACCATTAGCGGAACCCCGGAGACAACACCACAGAAGCAATAAATAACCCAATCCACGACACACCTCCCAGAACCTCCAATACTGAATCCTCGACCATATATAGCATGCTATAGTACAGCTCTCTTCACCTGAGTTGTGTTGAGGTAAGCAAAGTAATGTTTGCTTACAGGCCAACGAAATGCAATAACTAAAATAATCCCAGATTTTAGATTGTCGATTGTTTTTTATTTTGCTAAAGCTTTCAGTGTGCTAGTTTCTATTTTGAGTGTTACTTTATCGTAAATGTATTATTGTTAAGGAAACCCACTCCAGGGAAATTTTAAGCATGCTGGTATAAAAGTCAAGGTAATACCGTAAACTAAATTATAAAGTAAATGGCAGAACAGTTTAATTATTAATCTGTTCATCTATAATTATATGATAGCGTCAGGGACACACCCAGATGCATGTCAGTAATCTAGTTAATGTTCCTGAATAGCAGAGACAGGCAGTACGTAGAAGAGCAAGTACAGTTGCAGAGGTCTCCTCTAAAGTTCTCTTATTTATATATCTCCAGCAGGTTCTATAGGCTACACAACATAAGTTTGGAGGAGATCACCATTGTCTATACAGATGTTAGGATGGCACAACAGGTGATGACCTCTGAAGAAAAGTCTAAACACTAAAGCAATTTTTACAATTTCTGCATGCACTGAACGTGATAAACTGTTAAATACAGTGGCCTAAAATTATTTTGACTCATTGTTGGTTGAAATGTCAAGTGCAGCTGAGATGATGCTGCAAACCACATGCAAAGCTTGTCTCCATCTTGAAATGTTGATGCAATCTTGCATGAGGGCATGAAAACTGTTTACAATTATGGTATGATACAAATATCAGTAAATGAAAAAAATTTTATTAGTCATTTTTTATTCATTGAATTTCAGGTGTTCCTCACGAATTCCCCAATCGTCCTTCTCCAATCCCATGGTGTCTCTGGAGTCCTTTACACCAGGGTAAATCTAACCTGGAGAACAGCATGTGAACTATATGAGAAAACCCCAGGTCAGGTTGGCCCTATTGTTAGGGACCTTAGAGGTATGTGTGTGTGGGGCAACCTGGGATGGGAGAGGTACAGTTGGAAGGAGCATGAGACGCCTGCGTGCAAGGGCACGCTGAATACAAATGAGATTACCCAGGTAATCTTTTGTTTTGATCTTATATTTTAGGTGAACAATTAAGTAAACTGTAGGCAGCTACATGTGCAACTACAGTCTACTTGTGTAGGCCTACTGGGAAATAGACTTCATTTAAAAGTAGGCCTACTACAACTATGCTATATTTTCTAAACACTTAGGTCTACTGTTTTCCTACAGCAAGATTAGATAGACATGCCTTGCTAATGAGCGTATTTGACTGCATCTGCCGTCTATGACATAGTCACTACGAACTACACTTCTAACGACAATGTGGGTTTTCTAACACCTGTTAATAAATATATGTAGGTCATCTACAGTTTTCCAGATGGCTTCCTTCCTTCCAATTTCGAAGCAAAGACATTATTACCAGTTTTCTGACTATCTATATTACACATCGTGTGATTCTTCGACATACTGAGCATGCGAACAGCCGTTAATACATCATTTACGTCATGTTCGTGACAACACCCATAGATTTGTGCTACCGTAATCTGGATTTCTAGCTAGTACTATTATTGTTTTAACATTTTTTTAACTTTATAAGGCTTCTTGTCATTTTACTTAGAATATTATTCAGTTAACGTTATTTGCCAAGTTGTAATTTCTGAAAGAGTATGTAGGCAGAGTATGTATGTTGCAATGTATGCAACAATAAGAAGCTTCGTTTATCACATTATTCTGTGAGAGTTATAACTTTATGGGATCTTGGAAATGGGAACACTGAACACGTAATGTAGCAATTTTCGATAGTGCAGCGCTACGGTAGCATTTTTCGACAAAGCCGCATAAATCGTCAGAACACCGGCGCCGCCCCCTTGTTGGTAAATGTATGTATTGTACTAGCATGTAGGCTAGCGATTTTAAGTAATCTATTTAATTGAGACACTCCTAAGTAAATACATTTCTGGAATACGGTAATGGTTTTGAAATATCACAGACCGAAATGCCTACAATTGGTTGGTGGACACGTTGCGTACTACAGGGTAATAACACAACATGGTAAGTACAATATTGACTGTCAATATTTTCAGTAGAACAGTCACTCTGTCAAGTAACAGCAATGGAGCTCAAAGTGGCTATCTTACTCATAACTCTTTCTCCCTATTGACCCACAGTGATCAATGATCATTAAATATCTCATTGCATGTTTACTGTGACTTTCTGTCCATCTTGGGTCCACACATATTGTATCATATCACTTATTTATTGTTGCTACTGGACACAACCTTGAATTATGAAAATACTTCTAGTTGGTCATGGTATTCAGACAAGCTTCAGGTTCTGCAGATTGTTCTGAGGGTCAGGCTAAAGGGGCACAAGCATCCTCTACACTTATATTACCTGTGGGTCCAGTGTACCCCAACCTGTGTGTAATATAAATGTGTTGGGCGGGGGAGGGATGGGGGGTGCAATGTACAGTAAGGTCATTGAACATTTCTTATATAAATTTTTTTTGTTTTGTTCTTCACAGAAATGAGCCAAAGCCAAGAAGTCTGAGGTGGAAATTATTATAAATCATACAATATCTCATGTTTAACATTGAAAACGGGTCCTAAAAACATTAAATTATGTCCCGGGCCCTGGGATTCCTGTCGGCGTCCCTGTATAGACAGGATTAAGATCTACTGTTATGGAATATATAGACATGATTAAGAGCCACACTATTGTAGAATATATGGCTGTAGATCCATACTGTTATATACTGTTATTGAGTGAATGCATTTCTTTACGTCAATATGCAGCATTTACTAAAGCTTTGGCCAAGAGAAACACATACAGCACAAGGAATGACCACTGATATTTATGCCACTGCTAAAGAGAGCAGCGTCCATAGCAGGGGTGGTTTTACAATGGTAATCAATCAAGATGAACAGGGGACACGTATACAGTGCTGACACACATGAATCAGGGGTTGCAATGCTGATGTAAAGGCAGGTCACCGGTCGGTCACCAGAGATCCACTGATGTTGGTGTAAGATACTGTCGAGATGCTAATTGTCAGGTCCTTTCTCTCAAAATATGCTGTATACATGCAAAGTCCAGTTCCACTTGGCAGCCATCTTGTAACGCCTCTGGGCAGTTATTGGGAAGAATGTAGCTAAATTAATTACTACACTTTCTGTGGTCATTGGGACATACCTGCACTGTAAACAGTCCCATTACTGGCACTTGGAGTCCTCATGTGGCATCTGTTAACATTACACCGACAATAATGTATTTGTTCTCATGTCATGTGATGCATTTCATTCAATTTAAAGTAAAATTGCTCATTGTTGTTGCCCTATCGAAACCTATTGCATCCTAACCTTCCCTCTGTGGTTCCTTCCCAAGGTTTCTTCCCTCTTTTTTTTTCCTATGGGGTTTTTAATGGAGGGAGGAACAGGTTATGTGAAATGTGGGCTGTACGGCCCTTTTAGCTTTAACATTGACTGGCTCGCCACCCCGTCTTCTCAGGTCACGGGCTGTTTGGATCCTTCGAGATCCTGTCGTCGTGGCGACGCACCCGCGAGGACCAGCACGTGAAGGAGCGCGTGGCGGCGGTGTTCGAGGACGTGATGCTGCGCCTGTCGGGCTCCACGGGGCTCCATGTGGCGACGCTGGGCCTGGCGGCCTCGCCGCTCACCAACATGGAGGCGGTGCGCCTCTTCTGCCTGCACGCCGCCCTGGCTGTGGCTGTGGCCTACGTCTACACGCTGAGCTTCTATACCTCCTGCCTGGCCTTCACGGGTTACCTGGAGACGGCATACCGCCACGGGTGCTTCTGCCGCAGGGTTCCCCGGCCTGAGAGGCTGGTGGCAGAGCCGGCCTGGTACCGCTGCCTGATGCACACACGCTACCAGGATGAGGAGGGCGCGCCGCCATACGGCAACGCGCGCCCGCAGCCGCACGGCTACGTGCACGCCCATGGGGCGGCGCTGCCGGCCCACGTGCACGCCCACAGGGCGGCGGCCAACCCGGCGTACGTGCGCGCCCACGTGCCGGCCGTGCCCGAGACGCACCCGGAAGACTCGCATCTGCTGTTGTCGTGCGTGCAGCGTTGCTACGGAGACTGGATCACCAACACCTACGTGAAGCCGTTTGTGGTGCTGCTGTATCTGGTGTACATCTCCTTTGGCCTCATGGGCTTCCTGCAGGTGGTGCACGCACACGCACACGCACACACACACACACACACACACACACACACGCACACACGCCATTGATTACAATGTCAGAGTTTCTTATCCATCTACAGAGCAAAATGTCACAATACTGTCTGTCTGTCTGACTAACTAACAATTCTATCTATCTAACAATACTATCTGTCTGTTTGTCTGTATGTCTCTCTGTCTGACTAACTAACAATTCTATCTATCTAACAATTCTATCTATCTAACAATACTATCTGTCTGTCTGTCTATCTATATATCTGTCTGCCTGTCTGCTTGTCTGTCTGTCTGACTAATTAATAATACTATCTGTCTATCTATCTGGCTATCTGTCTGTCTGTCTGTCTGTCTAACTAACAATTATGTCTGTCTGTCTGTCTGTCTGACTAACAATACTGTCTTTCTGTCTGTCTCTCAATCTATCTAACAATACTGTCTGTCTGTCTGTCTGACTATCTAACAATACTATCTGTCTGTCTATCTAACAATTCTATCTATGCATGCAGGTGACCCAGGGCTCTGATCCCAGTGCCCTGGTTGCAATGGACACGGCCACGGTGTTGTACAGCCGCGCCCAGCAGCGCTACTTCAGCGCCTACTCCCCCGTGATCGGCTTCTACATCTACGAGAGCGCCCCCTACTGGAACGCCTCGGTGCAGCGAGACCTGTTGGAGTACGCCAAGGGCTTCCAGCGAATCAGCTGGCTGGAGGCCTACCTAGGCTACCTGACGGAGAGGAACCAGTCCACGAGCCAGTCCCGCGACAACTTCACCCGGACGCTGCGCCTCTCCTTCCTGCGGCAGCCGCAGTTCACGCACTTCGCAGACGACATCATCTTCGCCGAGCGCGGCCCGGGCGAGGAGCCCAACGTGGCGGCGTCGCGCATCTTCCTGGTTGCCAAGACAACGGAGAACAAGCGCGAGGAGATGTCGGCACTGCTGGACACGCTGCGGCGGCTGTCGCTGACGTCGCGCGTCCGCTTCCTCATCTTCAACCCATCCTTCGTCTACCTGGACCGCTACGCCGCGGCCGTCAGCTCGCCGCTGCGCCACTCGCTGCTGGCCAGCCTGCTCCTGCTGGGCCTGGCCTCGCTGGCGCTGCTGCAGCCCCTGGCGGCCGCCTGGCTGGGCCTCACGCTGCTGTCGGTGCAGTTCGGCGTGGTGGGCTTCATGACGCTGTGCGGCGTGGAGCTGGACTGCATGTCCGTGCTGTGCCTGATCGCGGCGCTGGGCCACGCGGCCGACAGCAGCGGCCCGCTGCTGTGCGGCTTCGCGTCAGGCCGCGGAGACAGCCGCACGGGCTGGGTGCGCGCCACCCTGGAGAGGCACGGCGTGCCTGCCCTGCAGACGCTGCTGTGCTACGGCGCCGCCCTGGCACCCGTGGCGTGCGTGCGCTCCAACCTGACGCGCACAGCCTTCTGCTGCCTGGCGCTGACGGCCGGCTGTTCTGCCCTGCACACGCTGGCCTTCCTGCCCGCGCTGCTCACTTTCCTGCCCCCCTCCAAGGACCGGGGACAGAGGCCCGGGCCCGGGGAGGAACCCCGGCAGGAGGTGGAGTGTGTGGAGATGAACGACAGCACCAGAGTGGTGGACCAGATCACCACCGTATGAACACACACACGCGCGTCATGGACCCCTCCTTGGTCGCCATGGTGATGTCTAGCTAGGACGTAGCAGCATCTGAGGAGGGCACCAACACCCTGCAGAGAGAGAGGGGGAGAGAGAGATAGAAAGAGAGAGAAAGAGACAGGGAGAGTGAGAGAGAGTGACAGAGAGAGAGACAGGGAGATACAGTGAGAGAGATGGATAAATACAAAGAAACGGATCGTAGAACATCTCAGAGAGTGAGAGATTGGTTTCCGTTGCTAGTGTGGTGTTGCATAATAATGAGCTCTTCTCAAAACAGCCAATCAGGAGTCCACAGTCCACAGAGGTCAATTTTGGACACGTCTCCCCTTCAGACCGCTTTACAGCCAATCACAATGTTAGGATGCCTTCTAAATAACGACAACACCATGCACATGATCTTTGTTTTTACTGTAAGGCTGGATTAATAAAGATCACACTGTGGAAACCTAGTCTGCTTTCACATTTAGTGTTTTTATCAGGTACCGTTTAATATTGCATTGAGAAAAAAATATTCTCTGGTTAGTTATTCTTGCATGGAAATATAAATTTGTGTGTAAGATCTGTTACTTGCAGGATTTTAAAACACCCAGTTTTGAGATATATTTCCATTTGCAGCGTAAACATTCACAACACTTTATCAGAATTAGCACTTAATCGTCATAAAATCCCATATTTAAATTAACTCCACCTGGAGTTGATATCACTGTGCTTGGATTAGAATTGGCACAGTCTTGGATGAAAGGCTGAATCTCTGATTGTTGATAGTGAACTGTAGAAATCACTTCCAAACCAAACAGTCTACTGTATGATGTCAGTCAGTCAGTCAAACAGTATGTATATGTATACTTTATATTTATGTTTATTTATAGAATATTTCTTGTGAGGACATTATATATGGCTGCGTCACAGCTAGACACCAGATTATAAAATCTATGTCAAATGCAAAGTTTGTAAGCATTAAACTGAAATCTTACCTCAGACAGCGATAATAGCAGCCAATTCCAGATTGGGTAAATACTTTGTTACCTAGTGTAAACTTAAGCCGTGCAGTGCATGGTGCGGTCCCATATAGTTCTACTGTATGTGCAGAACACATGCCCTGAAGAGAAAGGAAGTCTGAATGACTGAATGCAGTTGCCTCTGGCGGTGTGTGTGGGGGTGTTTGCTTTTGTCTTTTTTTCTCAACTGCCTATAGATAAATGCTTTGTTCAGATTTGGGGAAATGTGGGATGTGATCCGATGTGCTCGGAGAATTACAATCCTGAACACAAAGCAGTAAAGAATAGAACACAGATGCTGTACTAGTGTTAAATTGTTAAGCTTGGGGAGAAAAATTTATTATTATAAGAAACCATCCTATTGTGTTCGAAAAGGGTTTACACCCATAGTGTTCATGTGTCAAATTTGACCCATGTTTGAATTCATTAGTAAAGACTGAAAATTTTAAAAACACTATTTATTTTCGAATAAAATGCGGTATTCTGTAACTTATTCATCCATAAATATATACATACTTAACCCTTGGTCTTTGATATGAAATGATGATCGTTATCTTACTATGTATTAGTTTCTAGTTCAAAATATGTACAATTTATCTATTTTAGTGCTTTTGATGAACAGAGCAGTATTAGACCATGACCCAATATACAACTTTTCTTTTGTGTTAAAATTAGCAATTATTGTTACATGTTGCGTTATGGGTCAAAATTGACAGCATATACTTTCCTATGAAAATTAGTTTAATTCCCCAAAACAACTATATTTTGCCAATAGTACTGATGTTGGTGAAATACTCAATACCACAGGGCCAACATTTTATTTAATTTTTATTTGAAAACATACCACATCACTCCGCATGGCACCCATTGCCCGCCAGTGCTGTGTACAGCCAGTTTGTTTTATGGGTGGTGTCTTTCCACCTATTGAAACGTCCCCGATGCCAGAGCAAGGTTTATGCGACACAACAGATAAACACTGACCACTGTCATCAGTGAAGGTCAATGAGGAGAATATCTGCCGATACCGATGTAGGCCTACGGTCAATATATAGGTGCATTCCTAGTGTATGTATCTGTGTGTGTGTGTGTGTGTGTGTGTGTGTGAGTGAGTGAAAAACAGTGTGCAGTTATGTGCATGAGATCATATTTATGGGATCATGCTCCATGTCACTCCAATCGAATTCAAGTCAATATGCTTTCATGGCATGACAGAATTTTTATTACGAAAAGCTTTATTACGATTATTTTTGTTTTGGTGTCATTGTTTGATACTTAATAGTTTGGCAACATTTACTGTATTATGTATTCCTTTGAATAAGCAATCTATAATCATTACTGGGTCACATTTGACCAATATGTAATTTTTTTTATAAAGGCATTTAAAAAAGAAAAACTATCAAAATGTGTATTATTGCATTCACTAAGCCATTGTTGAGGATGTAATGCCTTGTTTTGATCGGAAATATGTACAGGTATGTTTCACACATTTAAACTTGGAAAAAAAACTTTAAGGAAAAAAGAAAACCATACAACAGAAGCCAACTAGCCTACATTCCTTCATGGCTCGCCTTTAATTGGTCAAGTCAACGTGTTATTGCATGAAAACTATAGGAATCACAATGTGATAAAGAAGTCAAATGAAAAAGGAGAATATGATGGATTTTACATATATTATTTGTTATGTACAACCAAAGGGAAGCATTGGGTGTCCCGCCAGGATCAACCCCTCGTTTGGACTGTACCATTATTTTCCAATTGGGAGAAGTTTGAGATATAGTAATTCAAGAACATACACAATCACTAGTAACCAATCAATAGTAATAACAACAAATTCTTTTGATGCTTTACTTTTTTCCTGTCAAAATGTTCTTCAAAAACGACTGTACCTGCTGTCGGTATTCTTTTTTTAAACGTGAAAATGTTTGAACCTTATTTAAAATGTTTTACAGCCCCCTTGTGGTCAATAAACACATTTGCACATCAAACACCTAGTATGATAAAAAAAGATAGGTATTTGGAATAAATGGCTGTTTAGAGACTATATATCAGATTCATTGCTGCATCTGTGTGTCTGTCCATGTGCATCAACTCACCCTGAGGCTTTCATTTTCTTCTTTGGATTCATTTTATGTCTGACGTCAAAACCATTCCTCACATTCACGACCCAGACAACAGTGGATCGGTGTGTGTGTGTGTGTGTGTGAATGTGGTCATAATGTGTGTATGTGAGAGAGAGATAGGTTAGACCAATTTCTCAGCCTCACAGCCAGTGACATCTACATCCCCATAGTACCTACTGCTGCTATTCATTACACACACCCACACACACGCGCACGTACGCACCCGCACACACACACACACACACGCATATAAAGGTTAATACTCTGTCCAGGAAATGTCTGAGTCTGTATCCTGTGGCACCAGCTGTCCAGGGAGGGAGAGAGAAAACGCATAGGGGAGACTACTTGAATCTAAGTTGATTTATTGTTAATAAATCTCAAAGGCTTCATTTGTCACCCCATTTGGAGAAACAGTGTGTTTTACAAACAGCTTAGGATATTGTTTTTACCAAATGGAAAAGAGAGGAAAGCAAAAGCATACAGATATACTGTACATCACTTGTAAAATGAACATTTCCATTTCAAATAGCTCTCACATCATTCAAATGGCACAAATGTGAATACTTCTGAATAGTGCGTGTTGTATCTGTATACTAGAACCTCTTGGTGCAGGATTCCGTACACCATAGTGAAAGAAATGACTCACCAATTTGAATAAATAGCTTATTTGTTTTATTTTGTCTGTCCGCAAACTGGTTATGATGGCAGAGCTCTCTCTCTCTCTCTCTCTCTCTCTCTCTCTCTCTCATCCAGTGCATAATGGGTCATATTCCATCCCTCAGGAAAACTGACTTCCGCGGTGCAGCCCTGATTCTCAGCAGACTCATCACGTCTCCGTGGAGACACTTGCCCAGGACAGGATATAGTTGGAGCAGAACATAATAGGACAGAACAGGACAGGGCAGTAGGCTGTGTAACCGAATACACTGGAATTGAAAGTCTAACTTTAGTTGTACTTTTAATGAATGATTTTAAACCAGGAGAGGCTTAGCGTTTCAAGAGACTCCAGGCCAGGAGAGCATAGAATAGCCCTCAGAAGGGACAGATGTGTTTGCAAGTGATGAGATAAATGTTCAAGAGGACATTTCTGGAAAGACGGATGAAGAATACAACTAAGTGGAATAATGAATAAACAATGGATGGAGAAGTTCTGTTTTGCTCCGTAGGACCAACGCACACAAAGGCGGCTGGCCATTCCCAAGTGCAGCAGGTGAGTGAATCATTCTGTGACGTGAGAAGAAAACTAATATTCTTAAATAGACAATGAATATAAAAAATATAAATAAAAGAGAAGAAAACTAATATTCTTAAATAGACAATGAATATAAAAAATATAAATAAAAGAGAAAAAAACTAATATTCTTAAATAGACAATGAATATAAAAAATATAAATAAAATTAATTATACTGTAGGTCTATTTTAATGTTGCTGCAACTTCCTTATGCAACCCTGTTCCTAAATACTTCACTTAGATACAATTGTGTGTTAATTAATGTAATTAGCACAATTATAATTGTTAAATGCTTCTGTCTTAAATGTAACAACTACTGTCAAATGTTAATGTTAGCCAAATGTTATTAAATGTATATGTACAGTAGTGACATGCAAACACAGTGCTCAGGCCAAATTGGTTCAGACTGCTCAATCTCTTTTGTGAGAGTGTGGTGATATAATCTGGTCTACAGAAACCTGCCCTGCCCTGCAGTCAGGCAGCCCACTGGGACAACAACAAACATAATGTGAAGGAACGTCTCAGTTTCTCGCATGATAAATAACCATAACAGCACCCAACACACAGACAACAGATATCACACACACACTCCTGGACAGATAAAACAACCTGTGTGCGTGTGTGCGTGTGCGTGTTGAATTTGTAACATTAATACAAATGTAAATATACTCTTTCAGAAAAGAAAAGTAAATTCAAGCAAACAAAACATAACCAGAATAAACAAATGAAATGTGTCTATATAGCCTATTATCTTAGCAAACACGTTTATTTGCAGTAATGTGGTAAATGACAAGATTAGTTAGTGAAATTAAATATATGTTGCAAAAAGATTGGTCATTTTTTATTTTGTGACCATCCACAATGACATTGATTTGAAGAAACCGAGTATGGAGAGCAAAATGTATCAACATTATTTGTAAATGCAAGTACTATGTATGGAGAGAGAAATGTACCATGATCAAATCAAATCAAATCAAGCTTTAGTTATATACCACTTTTCATGCAAGTTTGCAATACAAGGTCCTTAACAGTGCAATAAAACAAAACAATTATGAAAAATATCCACAAATACTCTTCGATTTACAAATGTAAATTATGAATTAATGCCCGTATCAGGCAATTCACAAATGCAGATTCAACATTTCAGAACTTAAGATTTACAATTTACATTTCATAAAAAATGCACACACGAAGTATAAAGTATTTTTATGAATGGCAAATTATGTATTTACAGATATTTATGTATTATGTATTTATAGAAATGGGAACTTAAAAGTCACAGCTAAGGTATTTTGTGTTTGTGGATTGCAAATTATATTTTTAAATCGATATAATGTTACTTGCATTTACATTTAATATTGAGACATTTCTCTCTTCATACTTAAAACAGACAGTGTCAACAGTTTTTCCAGAACCCGAAAAATTTAATATTAAAGCAAATTTGTATAAGCAATATCCGTTTCCATGTCGTTATTTGTGCTTTCCCGAATACCATATTCTGGTACACCCTTAAGATGCAGTAAGCCAAAAAAAACAATTTAAATGTTTATCCTACCCTTATATCTTAGATGTAACTGAAATGTATTAATTGATTGAACGTAAGACAACTGCTTTGTTACTTTTGTTACTGCTTTGTTAAGTGTAACTGCACCCCAGCTTTGAGCCAGACTCCACCCATTACTATTTTGCTAAAACAGTGTGCATGGGGGGAGTGGAGGGGCTGAAAGGGGAGCCCCCATTAACATTAACGCTTACATTTAAATTTGATTATGTATGAGCGGACTGAGTGTACGAGGACTTTGTCGACATTAACACCAGCATTGATGTGTCTCATCTCATATCAATCCTATAACTTAGTTTACAGCTCAAAAACACATTTTACGGTGCAGTTACACTTTAACAAACATACCGCACAGGACTGCACTATACGTCACAGTAACATTAGATAACGCTACTCATCTAATGACTAACTAGTGATAGTCATTAGAGAATCCAAAAAAAGTGTTTAATCTTTACTATAATTGTATGTGCTACAGCAGAAAGTCAAACAAATGTTACCTGTGTTTCCAGGATGAGGTCATGTCTTCAGAACATCTTCACAGTGTGCCTGGGGGCTGTCTTGGCCATACCCACAACAGGTAACTGACAAGTGACGTAAAGGTGGTGTCAGCGATGCTGGAGAAAGATTGTTGATGTTTGACCTTGATCAAAACAAAAACACCTCTCCCTACAATGCCACACGGTGCACCCACAGAAGCTCCGCCCCCCACATTGGACACATTATGTCATTAATAATATAATAAGCAAAAAGCTTACAATCGCTGACTCTCCCTTTAAGTAAGATGTCCACCTCAGTCGAGTACCTCTGGTGAGTGTAAAAGCAAGGATGGGTTGGTCAGAGAGCAGGGTGGATGGAGACAGGCAGCTTTCATTTGATTCATATTTGCATACATTATCAGTTCTGTTTGCTCCTTTTATCCATCTCTCCTCTCCCCTTCCCTCTCCTCTCCTCTGCACTCCTCTCCTCTCCTCCCTCCTCTCCCCTTCTCTCCCCTCTCATCTCTCCTCTCTCCTCTCCTCTCCCCTCCTTTCCCCTCCTCCTCTCCTCTCCTCTCCTC
>JAOEGT010103772.1:0-12977 GCA_025447795.1 Speoplatyrhinus poulsoni
CACACACACATAACACAAATACTCTCTCTCTCTCTCTCTCTCTCTCTCTCTCTCTCTCTCTCTCTCTCTCTCTCCATCACACACACTCTCTCTGTTTTCCTCTGTTTCTGTCTCTGCTTCTTTGCTTTTGTCCTTCTGTCGGTCTCTGTCTTTATGTCTCTGTGCAGGCTCAAATTCCGTACTCAACCACAGACACACCTTCCAAATGATCTGACCTCAGTGGTTCACACAGTGACTATGGACTTTTATTACACCATTTGACAGACATGCAGTTTCATCTGTATCAGACTACCCTACCCGCCAACGCTGATGTCCCTGTATTGATTCCTGTGGGCAGCGTTGTTATTCTGAGGCCCTGAGCTATAGCCATATAGATAAGCGCACGGGAGAGTAAGCAGTGCTGTATGTTTTTATTACCGACGTTTCAATTATCTTTAGACAGTTTAACTGCATATAAGCTTACCGCAGAAATGCAACATGGGTACGTACCTACATTAGAGAGGCTTGCTTAGCACGCAGACCTGGTGTGTCCAGGGAATGTGGCCTGAGCTGGACATATTTGTCCTCTTAGTTAGAGGACAGTCTCTCTACACTTGTCCTCTGTGTCACCTATAGTCGCTACCGGTTGTAACGACTGATGAAAAGACATGGGCTTATTAACATTGTCCTAAATGTAAACCTTCCCACTCATCAATTGTCCATGTGGGGCAGAACTAGCCGTGCTCCGTCTGACTATTATTACTACTGTTATACTCTCAGCTCAGTTTCTTTTGCTTAGATTATATCATGGAAGCCCTGTTCGCATTAGTGTTTTCTCAGGTGGTCCAATCAGGGTGGGGTAGTGAGATTGAAGTCAAGCGTATTTAGAAGTGGTGGTAGAGCTAGATGAGGCGCCTCATCTTCAGTTCTATTACTAAGCAATGGCACAACGTCACTTCCGGGCGTTCACCGACCAGACGGATAGGCCCTTAATAGCATCAAGTAAGGGTTCAACGCCGGTGTCTGCGTGCAACATCACTACTGTATGAAATATGACAGTAATTATGATGTGAAAGACAGCTGGGTTGTATTTCAAATTCATATTTAGAGAGTGTAGGATAAACGGAATGTCTCATGAGGCTTTTCCTTGAACACCTGTGCAAATCAGGATGCAATTGATATAACCTGCGGCTGCAAACAGTAATATGATAATATCTGTAAATTTTTCACCACTCACCACCACATTGGCTGGCCTCTGTCAAACCAAGTCACAAGGATGTTGTAGATCAAGTGTGAGAATACCGCATGCTTATGCTCAAAAAGCACAAACACAAAAATAATGCGGATTCATAAGTCCGCGGTAACTGATTGGTTTGGAGTGTGTGTTGGGAGAATGGCCTTTGATCACAGACAGATGTAGCTGGGATGCCTTCCTTGTAGTAGTCGCAGGGTTTGTATCATTTACAAATGAGCTACAGGTGCTGATTTGAACCTGAAATACAACACATAGGATATGCTTTTCCCTGTTGTCATCTGTGTCACGTATGAAACTGGTGTACAGTACAGCAATGCATGGCAACACCGTATTCTGTATCACCAAAGATATAGTCTATTTTTCTATATGTAAAATAGCACGATTACACAGTTCATGCGTATTCATGTATATGCAATGAATCTGATAGTCTGAGTAGTTGTGTATGGATATGTGTGTGTGTGTGTGTGTGTGTGTGTGAGCGCTAGTGTGTACTAGCAGTCGCTACATAGCTATTGTGTGAGTGTGTGTTCCCAGGAGGGAGCAAGTGAACAGCATGGAGAGAGATGAGAAAGACAGCAGGGTGTGGGATGTTGATTCAGCGGTTGCCACATTAGCTGGTGCATCATTAGCTGAAATAAGGGGTTTACAGAAACAGCATTGCTTCTGAGAACGTTTAAGCCACTGGACGTGTGCCTGACTCCATCTGTTGGTGGGTTGTTGTTCTCCTGACAAAGGAGACAGTATGCAGCGGGGTTGGCACATTGCTAGGTCCCCTAACTTTCAGCAGTGGCACCTTTATAAGGCAGCATTCAAACAACTGCGCCTCCAGGCACCTGTCTGTCAAGCTCCAAGAATGTCCAGATGACAGATCCCTAATTGGCATGATCTTCAAAGGGGATGAGTCCAGCATCTGAAAAGAGAGTGATTACCATGGTTCCATGACCCACTGAACCAGAACATTGCTTCAAAACCCCTACAGCTTCTTCCTGCAAGCTGAAGAAGCTCCACCTGCTCCAGCAATATTGTGAGGCACCATACAGTAGCGATCACTGATTCAGGTTCAGTGCCACTGGTTATTCAGTCAGAAAGGGTTGTATGTGTTCAACCTGCCTACTATCCAGGGCTCGTGTGACACCAGTACTTGTGCATGTGCAAGAAGATCACTGAAAAAACCCCCCCCCCCCCCCCAAACTCCCACCTGGTGCAGTGGAGCTCATTAACCAGCCCACCAAGTTCAAAAGTGACTGCCCCCCTCTCATCTGGCTGGTTGAGCTGTTCTCCTGCTCTACCAGACCTCTTCAGCACACCTGAGCGTCACAGTGCATTTATTATGCAGCCAACCTGAGTTATCCCTCTTCAGAGACTTCACAGGCCATTACAGCTCACATCAGATTCAAGGCACAGGCGTATAAAGTAATGATGAAGTAATAAAGACTGTACTTGCCCCAAACTACATCCATGCCATTCACATCCAGGCCGCAGCCGATATATTGTGTGCAGGGGGCAGAATGGTAGCTGTCTGGGTGACTCCCAGCCACAAGGTCATAGGTTCGAGCCTAGGAGTCGGGCTACTGTAAGCCACCTTGACTGAGATGTAAAGCCCTACCCTGCTGCTTGTAACTAATATTTGTACTCATTTGAAGTAATTTGTAGGCATTTGGATGGAAGCATCCCCTATCAACTACCTAATTGTTAATGTGTTACCTTCAGTATGTGGACACAAAGTGTTATTCCGCAGTCATGACTTGTCCTGGAACCTCAGTTGTCCGGATACAGTACCAGAATCAATGCCCATCTTCTGCAGGAGACGCCTGCATCTAAAGGTCTATCTGGCCCTTGTGGCTGACCGCTCCACATAGAGAGATATGTGATACGTGAGATACTTAATACAGTATGATGAATTGTAGAATGTATGACTGGCATGGCTGTTTCAGCTATTGTCAACAAGTGTACAATTAAGTCGAAAGTATCTGATAAATGATGAGAATATACTGTAAAATGTATAGTATGTGTAATATCTTATTTTTGGGCTATAAAGAGCTACAACATTGGATGATTTTCTTCAACCATGTGTGGACAAAGTCAAGTATTTGTACATGCGTGGTTTTTATTTGATGAGTCCTTTTTTCCTTTGTTCTTGCTTCTTGGTGCTTGTGTTCAGTATAGAAAAGCACATTATATTCCCTGAGGGAAGAGAGATGCAGAGAAATGAGTGCAGTATAAAGCGGTAAGCAGATGTCTGTGAACTTAGTGGCTGGTAAATGTGAATCTGCACCCCTTTCATCGCCACAACAACTCTCACCATTATAATGGGCAATATGTTTTTAATATTGTGCCATTTTATAAGCATGGATTGGTTCAGTTATTGTGTCACGTGCCAGAGATGTTAATAATTATTCCTTATATGGATAAATCTGGCACATCTGCAACATTTCACTCATTTTGTCAAGTGGCAGAGGCTTAGCCTACTAATAATTACTGTAGCATTGTTATTTGGGTTAATATTTATTTCTTCTTTGCTTCTTCAATAGAATACAATGCCAAAGCTTAGCAATATGATAACTAATGGTAAGCATGGTATTATTTCTGATTTAATGCTTTATCTGTAATAAAATGTGCATGCATTTTGAATCGTGTCCAAGGGCTATCACTTTATTATATTATATTATATTATATTCACTTTTATGATGTATGTCATGCTTAAAGTAAGCATGACATAAAGCTGATTGAATAAGGGAATTATGAAGTTACATTATGAACAACCTTTTTTAATGGTCATGGTTAACAAGATTTAAATCCACTAACATAGAAAGACCCCCCCCACACACACACACACACACGCACATATAAGTGCACTAGTTCAGAATCATCACTGTGAGAAAGCATGTTGGATGTAAATACATCTGTTGGACTTCAACATTGTGCAACAGCTGGTTAATTAATTACCTATTTCTAAAATTAGTCTACACACAGCAGCTCACATGAATGTGATAATGAAGCATATTAATTTTACAGTTTGAACCCATGCAGCATTCTCTCTTGTTTAATGTACACTTTACTAAATTACTGGTTTTATTTTGTGAGATGCTTGTTGTGTCCTTATTTGTTAGGATGGATGGGCTGGTTGGGTGGATAGTCAGGTTCATGTATGTGCACAATATGGCTTTGCAGTATTCTGAGGCTTGCCCACAATGTGGCCTTTTTCATTCCAGCTCTTACTCATTTGTGAATTGCTGCAGTTATTTGATGTCTGCAATCAATTTAATTATTTAACAGATGAGTGTTTCTGCTGCACTCTGCCATCACTTGTCTGCTTAATGTCTGTTGTATCTGCCATTCCCCTAGTTGGGTTTGGCACTCTTTCATACCTAGTAATATAAGAAATTGTTAATGAACAATTACGGTGAGTCATTCACTCGAGACTTCTACGTCGATATTCTCTGCGGGAATTTGGCAAACGTCTAAAATTATTTCTTTCTTAAAACTTAAATAAGTGCTGCCCTCTGTTGTCAAAGTATTTTTTTTTTGTGGCAGTCACACACTCTTTTGTGTAACCAAGTCAGGTGGGCTTCATCTGAAAGCGGTTATTAGTGTAGTACAGGGCCAGAAACAATGGAGCATGAGAAAAGACTCTCTCTCTCTCTCTCTCTCTCTCTCTCTCTCTCTCTCTCTCTCTCTCTCTCTTAATTCAGTTCAATTCAATTCTGCTTTATTGGCATGAAAGTTCAAAGAAAATGTTGCCAAAGCATAGCAAACAAAACAAAGCAATACAAATAAGATACAGTCTGTCCAACAATTTGGACAGACTGTATCTTATGTCTTATCTTAGATGAATTTGAAAAGTGCCATGGTTTGATGCATGTTCCACATTTGATCTATTGTGCGTGGAACTCATGGTAATAGGCTGGCATGGCGGTGGACTCTGCTGTCTGGTCTTGATTCTGTCTCGCCCTGCTTTGGTCTTCGTCTTTATGACTCGACTCATCAAAGTCTTGTTGTTGTCTTGGTCGTGACTTGGTCTCAGTTCAGGTGGGCTCTGACCTCAGCACATTTGCAGCATAGCTCCGCCCAACTTCCATCTGAGACGTCAACCGGTGTGGGGTTAAAGGCCCTTTAGCTGAAGCACTAATGTGCACGTTGTGGACACACACATCTTAACACGTTGCATGCTTTTCAGTATCACACATCTCAGTGTGCAGTTAGCTGTTTTATACACGTTACTCACTGAATGAAACAATGTCAAGGATGAAAGCAGAAAATAGGAGTTAAAAAACATGGCGGCGGTACTGGATATCGTGTTGCCATGGAGATGTAAAAATGTTATCTTGTTAGGTAGCGACACGGTATAGAAATATGTTCACTTTTAAGACATGTTATGTAACATCTCCCTCGCTCTATTTCTTATTTCTCGGCACCTCACTTTCTCCCTGCCAGAGCATAATAGAGCACAAATGAACGTTAATGTAATAAAATGCAGCCGCTCAATATACTGCACTGTACGTAAATGTCAGACACGGAAATGGAGTGTGTGTGTGTGTGTGTCGGGGGGTGGTGGTGGTGGTAGACTAACCTCGATGACAACAATGGCCCATCCACACAGCCAAGCTGAAGCGTAGCTGTCCTCCCCCAGGGTAAACGTCTCTCCTCTGGGCTCATTGGGTCCCCCACCCCTCCCCACCCCTCCCCTCCCCGACCGCCCACACACACACACACACACACACACACACATGCTCTGGAGAGAGGCACAGTAAAGATACAGCAGTAAAGTACACCACAGAGATACAAAGGGAGGACAGTGGAGATGAAGGCACAGTGGGTTTGAACACAAGTGAGGAGAGCGTTATGCAGGATACCGGGGCCAGAGGAGGTGCAGAGTGGGAGGTTAGGTGAAGTGCAAAGAGAGATGGATGGAGAGAGGCTGAAAGAGGTGGGTGGATGAAGAGAGATGGAGGAGGAGGAGGGGGGGAGCACACAACAACCGTCTCTTCGGTTACTCCCCAACTGAGAATAGCGGCTTTTCTGCTAACCCAGTGCCCCAGGACATGGCCGTCTGAATAAAAGCCTCTATTACTTCACATTGAACTTGGTGTGTGAGTTTGTTTGTGTGTGCGTGCGTGCGTGCGCATGTGTCTATGCACCTTTGAGGTGGTGGAGTGTGGGGAAGTAGGTTAAAGGCAGATACTCATAAAACTGTCTGGAGCAGATGGAGCAGATGGAGCAGAGAGGACTAACTGATAGTCATGATCATAGGTAGAGGGACACAGACTTGGTGTTTCATTTCAGTGAGCAAATAACCTTCCATGTCCACAAGTCCACATTTCTGTTTTTGTCTTCTATCTATCTTCTTACATTTCTTCCCTAGCACTACTTCCTTGTTGTGTTTGGACATGATGGACAGAAACCCCTAGAGCTGCGGACGGATGAAGAGATTGAATGCGATGAATGGGTGGAGGCCATTCAGCAGGCCAGGTAAACTCATACATTGAACTTTCCCAGTCCCGTGTGTTTTTCCTCCAAGCAGGTTGTGATTGGGTGTAAATTGATTCTTTGTTCATTCCTTTGTGTAATGCTCACACTGTACATCCCGTTTGAACCAGATTTTAGCCCCAGCTCACAGTTTAGGTTGGAAACACATTGGTGTAGAGGATGGAATAGTGAATGGTGAGAACCTTTTAATACAATAAACACTGTTAGCAGGGACTGCAGATCTGTTTGATCCACACAGCTGCAAGGGGGCATGTACTCTATTATAAGTGTTTTTGCTTCTCACACACATCAAGGAATGTAGCTTTTTATGTATTTGTAAAAACGTGCAAATTCTTGGCTTATTTCAATGTGTGCTCTGGTATATCCACATGACATGTACTGTGTTTTCAGCTTGTCTTATTTCAACGTGTGCTCTAGTATATCCACATGACATGTACTGTGTTTTCAGCTTGACTTATTTCAAAGTGTGCTCTAGTATATCCACATGACGTGCTGTGTTTTCAGCTTGACTTATTTCAACGTGTGCTCTAGTATATCCACATGACATGCACTGGGACTGTGTTTTCAGCTACTCTGACATCATCATTGAGCGCGAGGTTCTGATGCAGAAATACATCCACCTGGTTCAGATCGTGGAGACTGAGAAGGTGGCAGCCAATCAGCTACGAACCCAGCTGGAGGACCAGGACACAGAGATCGAGAGGCTCAAATCAGAGGTGCAAAATGCACGCACTCACACACGCACGCACGCCAACATGCACACGCACGCACACACGCACACATGCATGCTTATCTTTAATAATAACTCTAATTAATATAGGTCATGAGGTCAACCAGCCATTCGAAACCATCACATGAACACACACTAAACAGTCATAAATGCATATACAGTATGCACAGTACCTGACATGATGTCCATTAAAGACCGTAACACATTACAGTATCATACAATACATTAATCACCATCCTGATAAACACAAACAGTCAAGCACAGTAACGAGCAAGTATGACATTGAGACTCTGACTCTGAAGTTACCTTGTTATCTTGTACGTGTGTCTGTTTTCACTTGTGTGCTTCACAGGTTTCAAAAGACATGATCCCATCCATAATAGACAGAGGTCACTGTCTATGTAAATGTGACAGAGCTGTTCCTTGTGGTGCCAGATCATTATATTCTCTGATGGGAAGCAACAGCTAGATATGATAGTGTTTTCTTTTTGTACGTACATGCTACAGTATGTTCACACCACATAGTCTGGTAGATAGGACTCTGCATACTCATTTCCAATGTACACGTGTTTGGTAGAAATTAAGTCTGGGCTTTGCAGCTGTTTAGCCCGGGGGCAAGCTGCACGAGTGGGACCGCCGATTATATCGGTAATCATGTATTGCTCATCTGTGTCAATGAATGTGTCAACACATTGCAAGTGTAAATTATTTATTTATGGAAGTTGTAATACTATTATTAATGGATGAGGCTGTGACTGCTGCCTACTATTGATTTAAGCTGTGAAGAAATCTCCTTTTTAAAGTGTGGAAAACACATTTTGAGCTTCATGATTGTAAATTGTCGTGGTAAAGCAAGCAATGGGGCTAGCAACTTTCAGACATTTTCTATTAGTGCACATCTGCTGGTGCACTGGGATTGCTCATGAATAAATGATTAGACTTGGAGTGGAATGTAGAATTGGCGATTCATCTCTTTAAAGCACTTTTTTTGTTTGCACTGTATGTGTGCGTACCCCCGCCTCCTCTGTGATCATGAATAATTAAACCAACTCGACAATGTAACTATCATGGTCAATTGCCATATATATCCCAATTTTCCACCGTTTGGCTGACAGAGCAAGTCAAGAGAGAGATGTTGAGGGAACTGCATGGTTCCACATGGCCTGCCTTGACTCCTCCAAACTGCTCTGGAGAAAAGCCTCTGAGACAGAACATATACGGTTGTGTATACGTAGGTAACTGCATTTATTGTGTAGGAAAGGGACAGTTAGCATGGATGCACACTGACAATGGCTGCTTCTCAAACTACTCAAAGACAAGGAAGGACCCTTAACAACTTTATTTCAGGGATGCTACATCATCGAATCACGCCAAAGGACTTCCGTCTATGAGCCTTCTAATTCTTCCATTGGAGAATGTTCAAGGATGCCTCTTTGTATCTTCAGTGTTTTTCAAACACCCACTATCCTAGGCACATTTAAGACAGTACCTTTTCAGTGACAAACACATGCACACTCCCTAGACTGTTCCATTGTGTGCTCTCTAAATGCTATACTGTAGAAAGGAGTCTCGCCTAGCCTCTGAAGAATATGACTAGGAAGGTACCAAGGAAGCATCCTTTACTGAAAATCACCTCATGGCAGGAATCACAAATAGAAAATGGGAGAATATCTAGAGTGCTCAGCAGTTAGCAATGGCAAACTGTAAACAAAAAAAAAACAATGAAATAATGCCATTCCTATGTTGCCCAAACTTGTGTGTGCATCCAGTAAGCAGAAATGTTCACCGTCATCACTATTCTAATATGTTTTTATCACTGTGCCTTTTGCACACCTCTTAGTAAAAAGTAAATGGCCACTGGTGCCTCTCTGCTGATGTGTTGTTGCTTTCTGCAGTAAAAGGCAGTTGCCTTGGAAACTTACAAATTACACTATGCAGATTTTAGTTCTCAACAATAAAGTATGATTGCTACTTCATGTATTGTACGAGCCCATATCAAACATTTCTAAACAGCGTCACCAAATGCATTAAAGTTATATAAGCAAAAACCTTTGAATTACTTTTAATTATGGGGTTGGCATCTAAACTGCCTTTTCTTTATTATATGTTTAATGTCTCATATGCTCATGTTATCAAACCTGGAAGCTGACATTACATTTGTTAAATGTTTGACAAATCTGAGCAACATTTTAAAAACTTTTAAGCCTGTACAGCTATGCTTGAGTTATTTGGCATAATTTTTATAAATACTTAAAACGTAATAATGGGGGAAAAACAACTATGATGCCATGAGTAAGTCTGTACCACCCGAGTCTTGAACCCCGTTCCCGCGCACAAAAGGTAAATATTCTGCGCTACAAGACATTCCACAACCAAACAGACTATTCAGTAGTGTATGTCACCATAGCGTCCTTGAAGTATTGTAGAGTGATATTTATGTAACTTATGGCTGCAGCACAACTGGCTTGCCATCGTTAAATATGGTAATGAATCACCTGCCAGCTCTATGTTACAGTATTGCTATGATGTAGGTGGATACCACTCATCTCAATACTTGTAACATGTCAAATGTCAAATCAATCATCATGGGCCTGCATGCATACAGTACAGTCAACTCTCAAAGCAGGCTCTGGATAAGTGTTACATGGGACCAATCTGTATACAATGAAGATGAAATATTACATTTATAGATTGTAGTCCAGTTGGATGAGTTGGTTCATGTTCCACTGCAATTGGTGTCAATGGTCTCTTTATCTTGAAACTTTATGATCTAAACTTGGAATATTGTTTATCAGTTTCCATAATTCTATGCTTTACTGTAAGAGTAATGCTACAGCGACTTATCATTTTGAGCAGTTCTATCAATTGATAGTTAGATCATTGTAATGCAAGGAATAGATGGTTATCTCACATATAATGGTAATGTGTCAATTACCTTTGAGATGGTAATACATAAGTTGAGTTGGGTCATATTAAATAGATGATCTTAATTCAATGAACAAATGGTCTTAGGTTTATGTATTGTATCCAAGCAATTGGAAAATGTGCATTTTGATCATCAGTTGTGATTTTGTGTCTATAGTTGTGAAAAATGACATGAAGGTTCTGAAATTTGGGCTAAAGTGATTAAAAAGCAACTGTAATGTAATTCAGTGCCCATGTATATTCACTTGCATTGGTTTTGCTTTCTTTAAAGATAATAGCGCTGAATAAAACCAAGGAGCGAATGCGCCCTTATCATGTGAACCATGAAGAGGAAGACCCAGACATCAAAAAGATCAAAAAGGTAACCTGATGTGTGTGTGTGTGTGTGTGTGTGTAGGTGTGTGTGTGTGTGTGTGTGTGTGTGTGTGCTCTGTCTAACATTAGGCATAATGATGTTTGGTAACATGCATTGCAGTATAGTAATGCTGTTGCTTGACCTGGCTGTGTGTGTGTGTGTGTTCAGGTGCAGAGCTTCATGAGGGGCTGGCTGTGTCGGAGAAAGTGGAAGCTCATTGTGCAGGACTACATTTGTTCTCCTCACGCTGAGAGTATGAGGAAGAGAAACCAGATCGTCTTCACCATGGTGGAGGCTGAGACAGAGTACATGCACACACCGGCATGCAGCTGGGGCTTGAACATAACTGAAAAATAATGTTTCAAAATATTTCTTAAAGTATATGTTTCTATGTTCATTTTTTACAATTTCTGTTTGCGCGCGCACACACACACACACACACACACATCACACCAGTTAAACCAAAAACTCTCATGTTTGTGTTTTACCAGTTCATATTTTAGCATTTACGTCATCATAAACAATACGTTTATTTATTTACAATAGTTCATGGATTGTTTACAATTATTTCCTATTAAACTAACACTAAAAGGCTTAGGAGGGTACATACCTTTGTTTAACATATTTTCCTGTTCTTCCTTGTTTTTGTGTGCGCGTGTGTGTGTGTGTGCGTGGGGCAGGTATGTCCACCAGCTGTACATCTTGGTGAACTGTTTCCTCAGACCTCTGAGGATGGCTGCCAGTTCCAAGAAACCTCCCATCAGCCATGACGACGTCAGCAGCATCTTCCTCAACAGGTTTGTTAGTGAGAGCAGACACATACAAGCGTGTGCTTGTATGTGTCTGTGTGTGCGTGCGTGTGCGTGTGTGCGCGTGCGTGTACAGTATGTGTGTCTGTTTGTGTGTTTATTTGTGTGTTATTTTTATCTTTGCTTTTGAATATGTTGGTCCGTTGCGCATGTACAATATACAGCAGAAACAACCTTATTCTACGACTGAAGACTTTATATGTTGACATGTTGCTGCACGCGTCATTCTCAGTGAGACCATCATGTTTCTGCATGAGATTTTCCACCAAGGCCTGAAAGCTCGGATAGCGAACTGGCCAACACTCGTCTTGGGTAAGCTACACTTTAACATCTGACCTCCATCGTTAGCCCCCCACACCAACATGCTTCTAAATGACGTCAAGGTCAGGGTTTACAACAACACACATGCACACAGAAGGCATGTGTCTCATTCAAACAACAGCCTCTTTCCCTTTTACACACACACACACACACACACACACACACGCTCCTATCTAGTCATCCAAGACACACACACACACACACGCTCCTATCTAGTCATCCAAGACACACACACACACACACACATTGCATTGACAGACAATGGCCATCCACACACAATAGCATCCCCCCCTCCTCATGACTGACACCCCTTACCAGATAAGCATCACCTAGGACACAGATTGCTGCATGGTGGCGCAGGTCTTTGAACAACAGAGAAACAAATCACATGTGATATATATAGAGCGGGTCCATTGACCAAACAATATGGCCCTTTCTTATCTTATTCTCTCATTTATGGAGGAGTTTGTAGCTTTTTTAGCCACAATGTTTGTGTTCTACCTGTAACTGGGGGCTAACATTGTTTGTATTGGATATGAAACAGGGATGTTGGTGATGAAACACTGATAATAATACTTTTTTGTAAACGTACACAGCCAGTCTTGATAACATTCCCAAACACATATAGGAAATAGGAAAAAGATCAAGTTACACCATCCTTACACCAACCCTTCAATGGCGGTGCTCCTGTTAGTTCTGTAGTAGTACTGTAGGCCAGATATTCTACTGTAGATGTGTCCTGTTGTGTGTAGCGGACCTGTTCGACATCTTGCTGCCCATGCTGAACATCTACCAGGAGTTTGTGCGTAACCACCAGTACAGCCTGCAGGTGCTGGCCAACTGTAAACAGAACAGAGACTTTGACAAGCTGCTCAAACAGTACGAGTCTAATGCTGCCTGTGAGGGCAGGATGCTGGAGACGTTCCTCACCTACCCCATGTTCCAGGTGCACACACACACACACACACACACACACACACACATATGCTGGAGACGTTCCTCACCTACCCCATGTTCCAGGTACACACACACACACACGCACACACACACACACACACACACACATATGCTGGAGACGTTCCTCACCTACCCCATGTTCCAGGTACACACACACAC
>JAOEGT010103782.1:0-12977 GCA_025447795.1 Speoplatyrhinus poulsoni
TATATATATAGTGGGTTTTAATAATGAATTGTCATATAACATAGGCACACAATACATTTGTACTTGGCCCTCGGCTGACCTCGTTTTAAACTTAGACATGTTTCTGTTAAGTGAGGTTCATTTTGTTTCAAATCAAATATCCTCTGTATTGCACTCATATTAATATTAGGCTAATAACTAATATTAAGCTAAATAAGGGATGACAATATAGGGCAGATCAACACTTAATTAGACTCATTACTGTATCCTGAAGGATGGCAGCATGGGTATAGACCCCCACTGTGACCTGGCACCCTTTCATGAACAAGTGCGCAAATCTCCAGCAACAATACATTACAAGCTAAGCATTCTCTCTCAGTCTACAGCCATTATATACAGTATACGCACGTCACGTTAATATGTAGGTACCACACTTAAGTCCACTTACCTGAGCTCAGTACAGCCATCTCAGCAAGGGTCCCCTCATATCTAGGCCCGTGTTCCATGTTTGGTTAATTATAACACAAGAGAAGAAGAAGAAGATGAAAAAGAAGGAGAAGAAGAAGAAGAAGAAGAAGAAGAAGAAGAAAAGACAAGCCCTGGAAACCTTTTGGCCTTCCAGATTTCTTTCAAATAAGAGTTTTCTCCCTTGTGTACAGGCCACGGTAGCTTGTACGAGATAACAGTAGAGTTCACATACAAAGCGCAGACCAGCTATGGAGCCTAGTTGTAGCCGTTTATAGCCACCGTTGACAGTTTAGGTATTTATACACACAGGCTACAAGACGCCTCCTTGTATGCTACCCTTGTTTTTCCCGCCTTCCTTGGCTGCTGGATTCTGGGTGCACCTGGACTCCCCAGTAGAGTGTGGCTCTGACAGTTAACAGTGCATGTGTCACGGTGTGCACTGATTGTCTTATCTGTTCATTTATCACAGATGAATTGGAACCAGCCTTGCTTGAAACCTGCTCTCAGACTTTGCTCCGCTGGCTTGGGCTGCACAGTGCTGCGTTCAGCATCATGGCTCTGACGCAAATGTATTTAGTATAATATTAATAGAGCATAATAATTGTATTTTAATAGTGTATTCAGTTGGCTTGAGACGTTTATCTTGCCTTAAATGGGCAGCTCACATGAATATAAAATGTATAACACATAATCTCCGAGAGTGAAGTGGCTGGCTCTGTAAAGCGGCACAGACAAACTGTTTGCACACAAACCGGCGCCGATGTTTTCTGTCAGACCTCATTTTGGTAAACACTGATGTCTATGTGAAGAAACAGAGTGACAGGTGCATGATTGAGGTACTTAAATGCAGGCACTGGCCCTCTCTCTCTCTCTCTCTCTCTCTCTCTCTCTCTCTCTCTCTATCACGGCGTTGTCGGGTTCCCTTCATGCACTGTGATTTCAATGATATTTCACTTCCTGCTTGTTTCACAGGTTGACCTTTGACTGACGTAATCTATCCTCGGCTATCTTTATTTGTTACATTGTGAAATGGTTTGAGTAACAAATAATGGTTGTGTGGACGCACGTCTAGTCAAAATAAGACAGTATTATGGCAATGAAGTTAATAGAACTTGTGTGTGAACTCTGGTCATTTCTGGGAGAACGTCACACAGACTGTTGTTCTTTCAAAGATTTTACCTTGTGAACTGGTCCCCTTTAAGGAGATCTGTAAAAGATAAACATTAAATATGCATCTGGATCTTCTGCTTGGGCGAGTGGACTGAATCTGTATAAATGGCTAATGTGTTGTCGTGACGGCAAGCAACTAGATTGATCACTCATTACGATATCTGCTCCATTGGCCATTAACACCCGCAAGGAGCCTAACCATGGGCCCCATCACACACACCAGGGTTAAATTGAGAGTGAAGATCTGTCTGTGTGTCTGCGTGCCTGTGTGAGAGGAGAGCAAGAGAGAGAGAGAGAGTGTGAAAGAGAGAGAGAGAGTGAGAGAGAGAGTGAGAGAGAGAGTGAGAGAGGGAGAGAGGGAGAGAGTGTGCGTGCATGGGTACGTTGTTGGTGTTTGATCTAAATATGGTCAGCCATACACTGAAAGGGGCACAGAGGACATTAAAAGACAGATAGTGATAGCGTACAGTAGGTGGTGGCTCTATAGGTTCAGGTGTCTAGGTATACATTAACAGCACAAAAGGATTGCTGTGGTTCCCCTCCAGGGACACTGCCCCCTGTATTTATCGCACTGACTAAACACATTAAGGCCACAATGCCGCAGTTCAAAGTGTCACCAATAACACAGATGGTTTTTCAATGGAGGACAGCCATATGTGGGATGTTATTGGAATAGACTGCACGGCGGAGGAGGCATATTCCAGCCAGTCCTATCGGCCTATTGGAGTCCTGAAAAGCCTGCGGTTCCCTCCTGGTGGCCTGTTCACAGCTGATGCACGATCAAAACAAGTTGGGAGGTGTTCCGCAACCATCGCCACAGGGCTGTTGTCAAAAGAACAACAT
Source organism: Speoplatyrhinus poulsoni (assembly GCA_025447795.1). Taxonomy (NCBI): domain Eukaryota; kingdom Metazoa; phylum Chordata; class Actinopteri; order Percopsiformes; family Amblyopsidae; genus Speoplatyrhinus; species Speoplatyrhinus poulsoni. The sequence continues at coordinate 2,461 of JAOEGT010103782.1, forward strand.
CTAATAACCTGGCCGTGACACCTGTGCGCTTTTGCTCTCTGTCAGTAAATGCGCACACACGCACACACACGCACGCATGCACACATGCACGTGCACACAAACATTCACATACATGCCCAAAGGGTTTACTTCTATTATACACAGTACATTGAACATGCCAGTCACCAAATACTACAGCTGTCTGTGTGTTGTCTGTGAACTGTCTGCATTCTTTTAGAAATTAAATGTGCACCTCAACCTTACATCGCTCTAAAGTTTAAGAAGAGACAAGAGTGGCCCATCATGTTTCTTAAGCAGTTGTGACAGACATGGGTGTTGCTGGCCAGAACATACAAAGGATCATGCACACACTGCACAAGTCAAAGAGAAAAACACTCAGCTCGATAAACAACGCACCAAACACGCCCCAAGTCTCCTCCATATTCTGTATTTGATTCTCATGCTTTCAAATACGTTTAGCTTAGCCACAGACCATAGTATGACAGATTACTTGGCTAATTCTGCTTCTAAACTCTAAGCTAGCCACTAGGATACGATGGAAAACATGGGTTCAAATGATTATTTTTTAATCAAATAAAAGGTGAAGATAGCCAGAGCATTTCTTTTCTTACCACAATATCTATTGGGTTTTGTTTCAAACCTTGCCTCGAATGGGACTGCAGTGAACACCGTGTTTATGGATATTTTAGAGATGCTAGTGTTGCTACAGAGCTTGTTTACTCCACTGTGGTCTCTCTGTGTAGACTCTGAGCACAGAGACTTCATATGGGGCAAGGGGACCCCTATTCATCTCCTCCCAAATGGGATAGCAATGCTCTAGGGGTGAGGGGTGACACAGTCCTTGCCAAGGCAATGGGGATGTCCTCCTGTATATAATAGCAGTCTACGGGGGGGGTAGACAACCTCGACAGGCACCAGGCCAGACAACTGCCATTCAATGTACTTCATTTCTCTCCTCACTTTCAGTTGCAACTTCCAATATAGTTTGCCATTTGAGCACTTCTTCATCAGAGTGTAAACCTTTTCATTTCAGGTACAGTCCAAAACTTGCTGGGCCACAAGGACAACTGTTTACAACAGTTTGTTGACTTGTGATGGTCACACAATTGTCAGCTGTAATTGTGCAGTTCTGAATAGTAATAATTAATGTAACATTAATTGTCGATTGATGCGCTGTGAAAGTACACCAAAGATACTATAATACTTGCATTATGTGCAACTAGTGTCTTGTTTATGCTTTCATCTCTTCTTTTAGTGCATTAGACCACAAATAACAATCAGCTATTGTAGACCCCTTACACCTAATTAGTAATTACCACAATGACAATCACGCTTCTGTGCAATAGCACAGAACAAACTGTTATGTGGATAAAATGCACTCTTCTATCATGTAACTTTGAGTCTTAATCATCCATCCATCAACTATCAAGCACACACACACACACACACACACACACATAAAACACACGCACGCACGCACGCACATGCACGCAAACACACACACACACACACCCCAAAAAACATGCCATTTAGCAGAGAAAGATACAGGGGGATTACAGAGATCTCGGGTATTATTGAAGTGATGTGGTAGCCTGTAAAGCGAATTGAAATTCTGAACTATTAACAGGTGCTAACTCTTGTTTTAAGTGTCATGCTGTTGTAGAAAAACCTGTTAAAATGACAATATCAGTGGCAGGTATTATATAAGTCAAAGTGGAGTAGGACACAGTTCATGTTATTATTACAAAGACAAATCACAACAAGATACAATGCTTTGTGTCAAAAAGTAGAATTTTCATTGCAGTAGACACATTCAGAAAGTGTCAAATTTAAACCTCTACAATAGGTCTACGCAACCGATTATAAGTAGCAAATATAACTTAACTTAAAGGATTATAGGTAATAATAATAATTTAAAAAAGAAGAAAATATATACACTGTATATTCTAAAAAAAGAAAATAAGTCTGGCATCTTATTTGAAGCACAATTGTGCATGTATTCCCCTTTACCACCTAAGCACATTGAGCTGCAATTCTTGTATGAAGTGATACACACATTTTTTTTATGATTATTATTTATATTATTATTAATATTATTTATATTATTATTATTATTATTTATTTATTTTTATTTACATTTTTATTATTAATATAAATATGTTGTGGTTTTGGTTGTAAATGTAACATTTGTATGCCACTACAGTAAGAGCTGAATGGCTTGCATTCCTCTCTACCTTTATCGACTCACCATACGTTACTACAGCCTTGAAATTTAGTGCTCTGGAGATGAAAATGGGTTGATGAGTGTACTTTTAACTCCAGCACATTTGAACTTTGCATACAATGCACACAAATTGCAACATTATTATAACGGGGTAGTCTGCACAGATAATTGTATTAGTAACAAACATCTCTCCAACATTTGCTAGTCTTCTGTTACACATATTGCAACATTGTGTTATTATTGAAGTTCTATCTGAAACAATACATGTATACATTTGAACCTGGATATACGTACTTCTAAAATGTAAATCAAAAATTTTAATCCACATTGTTTTAAAATATGTTTTTAGAAGCCATTATCTAAAATCTTAAACATAATAATACTCAAGGTCTAATGGGTTACAGTGAAATTATTTGAGAATCAGGAATGCAGACATGCTCATGCCTTAAAGTATCCATTTGAAATTGTGAGCAATTATTGAGTAAAAGCATTACTGTCATCGCACTCCTGTCATTGTTGGAGAGGTAATGCCATGCTTTTGCTGTAAGATGTCTATTAATGAGACATCACTCCATCAGGGGTGGTCTGTTATGACAGCAAATATGGGCAATCTGTGTCTGAGTGTCTGTGTGTGTGCATGCGGTGTGTATTAAGAGGACCATGGCAGACAATGAATACTAGTCTTTTCAAAGAAACGTCCCTCATCTATCATCTTTAAGTGGCAAAGGTCCATGTGGATGCGTGATGATAAATATTACCATTTTAAATACAGTGAGGGTCATGCATACTAATCACAGCCTTTTGTTATATTCAGCAAATATATCAATATGTCACCTCCCAAAAGAATGCTACGTTAAAATAAATGGTCGTAAATAAATGATACCTATCACTAAATTGTTGTGTTTCCACAGTAAATGATGGTTGGTAGCAAACCTGGGCACTAGAACAATGGTTTTATTTCATAAGGTAAAAAAAACCTAGCACAAAATAATTTAAATTTAATTAAAAAATACTTTAAATGAAATTCCATTAATTTTGGCCAATCAGCATTGCAGTAGTTCACTCTCCGAGAATACAGATAAGCTGTAATTATTTGACCCAAGCATATATAACGGGTCGAACACATCCTATTCTGTAAACTAGCTAGCATTGCTAAAATTGCATTACTGCACTCCATGTTGTGATTGGATGATAAAGTTGTCATTGGTAGTATATATTTCTTCTGTTGTGTCTACAAACAGCTGTAAAATACAGCAGGTGTTTGATTGTATTGTGGTATACAGGATTTATTCAAATATGTAATACAGCCCATCTTACAGAGTTTCCAATTGGACAAATGTATATAATACACACGTACATGAAGACACCGTGACAGGACACACATTTAATATGTTTTATGAATTTATTTCACTCTATTAAAGGTACTGTATGTTTAGGAATTTTCAGCAGTGGCTTTGAGTGTGTGCACTAATTGTATTTGTTTGTGTAGATCCCAATCCATCAAATGTTTTTTTGCTCTGATTGGTTAAATGTGGATAATCACCTGTTCATTATTAGAGTTTTCTTACAAAAAGAGGAATAAGACGTGTAGTTTATACACGTCAACTTCTGTCGAAAATAATTATTTTCAATTAGCGTTCTCATGGTACCTGGAGGCCATTTGCTTGCATGTTAACACTAGTACATGCTGTATGGAAATACCCAACTCAAAATGGAAGAATTTAAAATAGACCTTAGATACTAATAATTTAATCACCATAAAGTGGCACCTTAATAATCTTAAACCTGGTCATCTAATCTTCTCCAGATCTTGGAACGATTTGAATCCCTGGTTATAATATAACAATATGATTTCAGAGCACCAAAATGCATGATGACAATGCCAATGGAAGGATAGGGTTGGTGTTTTGCACTGTCTCTAATATTGCCCCCTCTTAAAGCACAACCCTCTCAAGCCCACCCATTTGACAACAAACACACAAACAAACAACATACACCGCCCTTCCCCAAGCTGCAGGCACGCACAGCCAACCCTGACATTCTAATTAGTTTTAAAAGTAATTGCTTGAAATGATTAGTTGAGTTGGGACACTTTTCCCTTGTTATGTCTGAATTGGAAATATAATTGCGGCGGACAGTAATTGGCCAGCCGTAGACTGTCAGTTATTGTAATCTGTTGTGGCCGGCTGCATCATTACAAGGTCTTGGACGCAGTTCAGCTTCTGAACTACAGTGACCGAGGAGGAGCACACACACACACACAACACTCTGCATTCCCCCATGACAGAGCTCCATCAGCACCCGGTCCAATGCCGCGCTCTAAGGATCTAAGTTGTTTCCCAGTCCTGACCTCTCTCTCCCTCCTCCCCCTCCTCCCCCTCCTTCCCTCTGCTCTCCCTTGTGCCTTAGGGGCAATCGCCTTTTCACAAGACAGAGAAGCTGTGAGCTCGAACCGCCATGGGCGAGTCCTCATATTGCAGTAGGGGAAAACAAGGGGGATGTAGAAAGAGGCAGAGGAAGACAGAAAGAGATCACACCAGCACGAGAGAAAGGAAGGAAGGCTGGAGAGATAGAGAGAGAGAGGCGTCACTCTCAGCGGGACTGGGACCTTGCTTGAGGTCATCTCAGCCTTTGCAAATGCCACTCAAGCCACGTTCCTACGTGGACTGCAGCTGAAATGCTTCGAAAGGTTAGCGAAGAACGTTGAAAAGGCCTCCAAAATAATTCTGCCATGCCTTTGAGCAGTGTGGACTTTATTATATGTTCCTCTTCACGCAAATTAATTACTGTCTTTTGTGCATGTGCGTGCGTGTGTGTGTCCTAGTAATGTGTTTCATCGTGCATGCTCTGTCTGTATTGCCTGGATCATTGTGTGTTTATGTTTGCTGTGCAGAGCTTCCTTTGCTAAATTGTCTGGAAGTCTGATCAGTAAACCAGGCAGAAAGGCCCGTGTATCCCACTACTGGGTCCAGGATGTGCCAAAGGGTGAATGTGCACACACACACACACACACACACTCACATTTTGCATGATTCTCCCTGACTCACACAGTGATCATGCACAAAGACTATAATACAATTTTATGAGTGACATGGAGCTAAAACATGGAGCTCCTAATAGTAAATGTGTTGTCCATATGCACCAATGGCTCACCTCCTCTCTCCTCCACTATCTGTGATAAGCTAGTGGGATATAGGTCAAGCCTGCCTGATGAAGGCTTGTGTCATTTCCCATCTATATCCCCTTTCTCTATTGCTTCTCGCCTGGGGAAAGAGGTCCCATAACTTTCCATTAGTACCCCCCCCCCCTCCCTAAGTCCCTATATAATCCTGCCACCCCTACCATTACAGAGAACAAATGCTATAGTGTTGACTGCCTTCATAGGGGAAACACCAAGGCCTGGTAACATCATTATTTAGAGGTCAATTTGAGCCCTATATGAAATCCACGGCTTGCATTATTGATGATTAACATTGCATTATTCAATATGCACTGAAGCATTTATTACCACACAGCTTTCACATGTGGCTCATGGTTTGTGTTTAGAAGAAAGTTATCTTTAAACAAGTTTAGTTCTGCTCTCTAAACAGTATTTGTGTTGCCTCTGTATTTTCCTTTGACTGGTGGGCTGTGAGTTTTGAAAGCATGCATCTCTGATCAGCGCATCAAGCTAACAGTGGGGAGGTAGGCGCCCGACTGAGCCTTCAACACCATCTGGTATGGATCTCTGAGGGCTGACACCTGTTGGTTGGGGAGTCTCAAGAACAGAGGCCTAGGTGCTATACTGCTATGTCTCAAATCTTCCTCATTGAAGTTGTTCAATCATCTTCACACACAAAATAGAGAGCGGTAGAGCAACTCTGTTTTTCATTTTGTCTGTCTGTTGGTCTCTCTCTCACACTCACTCACTCTCTCACACACACACACACACACACACACACACACACACACACACACACACACACACAAAAAATCAGGCGTGATCAAACTCAGCTGTGATGTCTTAATTAAGAAGTACTAACAGGCTTGATTAAAAGGAGAGAATGAAAGGATTTGTCAATGAAAGGAGCAATTCCCTCATCAGCAGAGACACAAATGGGATGGATTAAAGCAAATGAAAGCAAATTGGGAAGGAAGAAAGCTGTGTGTCTAAGAAATGGGATGCATGCATCAGCCCAACAGAAATATGCAAAAAAGAGCTGGGAGCCTGCTGAAGTATGATGTCATTTACACAGCAGTGTGATTGATACAGATTGGACTTACTTAAAGCATTGACAAACAAAAGTTTAGTTGGATAACTAACATATTTTTATTACTGACTTTCATTGATGATATCTTCAGTATGAATGTATTTGTTTCCATGCAGTTAAAACACAGGAATGCACCCAATGCATATTAAAAAAAGCAAAAAAACAGGTCAACTACATTCATAGTTACTTTTACCCAGAAGTCCTATGCAATATAGTAGAGCCTCCATTGTAGCATGAAGGGAAGTAGGCTATGTAACGAGGGACAATTATAATAAAGTAATTATTTTCATTTAATTTTGTATTCCACTTTTATCGACTTTCTGTATTTTGCCACTAATCAACGTAATGCTGTAAAATCATTGGTTGTGCCACAGGGTCAAAGTTCACACTGCAAGAATCAGTCTGGAAAGCCTAGAAATCATTGCGAATTAGTCAGAGTAGCAACTGAACTTACCAATCACCGTCATATTGATAGCTATACAGGCATAGTTTAGGTGTGCAGACAGCGAAAATGAACAAACGGTTCATCAAATCAACTGCCAAGTTTTTTTTTTTTTTTTTTTTTAAAGTGTATGCCCATTTCATACAGTTTTGATGGACTTGTTACATGTAGCATAGCCAAAATTATGTATTACAATATATTTAAAAAGGTGATTTCATTCAATACTGATGAAAAGAGTAGGGCTAGGGCATCATGCCAAAATGACAACCCAATGCATATGACCACACAGTAGAGGCTTTTCCCATGGGCCATCTTTTTGGTCCTTTGTAGTCTCGCAGAGCCAGCCTTTACATACGTAAAGTCTGGGACACTGAGCTGGCAAACTGCATCATTTCCCGGCCGCCTACTTGGAATATTGATTGACATGCACGACGACCAACTACAACTCAGTGATGACCAAGTCTGACGTTAAACTTATGAGGAAATCATTGGAAAACTAAACAGCTAGACTGACTGTTTGTCTTGTAAATCTGTAAAATGTGTTGGCAGCAGTTACTGCTTAAAATAATTAATTTAATTTTAAATTAGCAAATAAAGCCATGCACTAGCATCGCACACTTGTGTTGTGAGTGACAATGCTAACAGCCAATGGAAATCAACAATATTACTTCCCGAAAGTCTTAAGAGTCCTGTGTCGGACTTACATGAGTATACTGTATGTATCAGACATTCAGCACAGAGTTGCTATGTGATGTAGTGCTAATGGACGGAAGATGCTGAGACTATAGGTCCTTTGTAGCATTGGCTGCAGCACCAGCATTGGACACCATAGCAGCCAGTAAGAAAGACTTGTCACACTCCACAATCCTGGAGCAACGTCAGTGATTCATCTAGCCAACTCGCCCCCCTTCCTCCCCCCACACACACCCACACCCCCCACTGGATAGTTCTTATGAATATAAATATCCATTCATATTCATAAGAAATAGTGAATTGCTAAAATAAGGTGAATAACTTCATTTAATTATGGGTTGACATTTAGGTTTATGACTGGGCTTACGCAATCTATTCATTGTGAATTCAAATGAACTGAACCAAGCTAAGAATATAGAGAAATACTACCTCTCTTTTTCTGCCCCTCACTATTATACCAAACCCTTTAACACAATTTAAATAACTGTTTCTATGCAGTAAAACTGAATAATTATTTACTTCACATTATGAAAAAGGCACTTCATATTAGCTTGAACTTTAGGCTACTTAAGTGGAGAAATTAATTAGACTGAGCATTTAAAAAAAAACAGTACAGTATCCTATACTGTAACAGTATCAATATGGTCAATCATTGATGATTGATGTTAATAAGGTTTGAATGCAAACACACCCAACTGTTCAATTATATGACTGACAAAGCTTTGATTATTAAGTCAGAAGGGTGCTTATTTAGTTGCGCAAATGAGTAAACTGTTAATGTATGCCTAATGTGGTGAGCTATTTATAGAAACTACAAATATATTTACCTGAAATTCATCACAGGTTAAAAATGTAAAAACATAAACAAAAACTGAATTTCTCAATCTGAAACACTCACTAAGCTGTACTGTAATGTAGGCTTACACTGTTTTAAGAAACAACCTTGATTATATTAATTCAACACCAGTGTGTGGATTTAGTTTTGAGGAGGAAGCTATCATTGAGGCTTTAATTATAAGTTTAATATCACTTTAATATTGTCTTTCATAAAGAGTTTCATAATAAAGTTTGCTCTTTCAATGCTCTCTCGAGCTTCTCCAAGGAAAGCAAAGAGATGACCAAGCAGGGGTGTATGTCATCATTATGCTGACTGGTCACAAAGGAGGGTGTGAGAGAGGAGAGAGTTGGTAAGAAATGGGTGACGGACAGGTGTGCTGAGCTATGCAGCAGCACAGTCAGGCTGTGGGCTGTGAGCTGATGTGTGTCTGGTGCAGAGACATACAAGACGGGGCTGTCAGGGTCATATACTCTACCTGTACCCATAACACAGGTGGACGAAGGACGATGCTCAGCATATTGATATTCATATTGTGGATGTATCGCTAAAATACATTTAGACTGGTGTTCATTATTTGTATAATCCACGTTGATTCTCAAAAGCAGTGTAGGCCTACAATATACTGTATGTGGACTCATATCTCTGCTGCTGGTTTTGTCCAGTTACCTCAGAATGAGACAGTGTTTGATGTGTATTTATATTTTTAACCCATAATGGGAATCAGTTAAGGCTATTTGTTGTATTCAGCTTCTGGTGAAGCTGAGTGTCAATAGTTGTCACTTCACAGTTAACATGCATTTTGTCCACTACTGCTTGATTTATAGGAAACAGTCAGAGCTCCCTCTATGGGTCACTGGCTTATAGGGTCGAAGGAAAATGACTTGCATCAGAATTTCAGTCCAACACCGGCACTGATTGTGTTGACATGCAGCAGATGAATATTAAACATTGAGAAACAAAGCTTTGCTTGAAGCAAAACCAAGCAAAAAAAAAAATAAATAAATGATATATATATTTGCCTTCCACGCATGCACAGATCCAGAGTGTAGAGCCTCCCCTCCCAGAAGGCACGACCACACTCCAGAAGATAATTCAGTGTCACAGGGAGCCATTTGGGGGAAGGTATAGAATAATGTGGACTTCGTCCCCTGTAAGACAACGAAGGATGTGCTGTGCACACATTAAGCAGAAAGAGTTGCCTTACTAAGTGCCAAGTTATTAATATTTCATGGTTGAATGGAAAATGTTAACATTTTTCCAATTGTCTTGGCAGCCCAATAAAATATTAAAACACTAGGAGGGCATTTGTTTTACCATAAGGAAAAAATAAAAATAATGGCATTATTAATATCTTTTAAAGGGAAAGAGGTGTATTTTAGGAGATTGGTTTTTGTTTAACCTATAAGCAACTTTACAGCACACGTACAAACCTGCTCATAGGACGTCTGACTGTAATTCAAACACAGCAGGGACATGTAAAGCAAGTCGGTGTGGTTTATGTTCATTGGATTGAAACACAGAAACATACGTTTCTGACGAGACTAACATAAGACTTGAGAGAGAATGTCACACTCTGCCATAAGCAGCTCTACGGAGACACAGCTTCACTCACTGCAACGTTGACCGGTCCCATGAGGCGCTGCACAGCTACAGACAGCACACTGCAAGTATTCAAGAGGTAAAACCAACCTGCATATGAACTACACTCCCACACAAACAATCAACCTGAAGACCACACCAAAGAACCAAGTGTACTGCTAAATAAGACACTGGAAATCAAAGAATGTGTATTTAGAATATATTTATATACTGTACATATTAAAAACATATTATGTAGGTCATTCTGAGTCTGAAGCACCCTGTGTTATGACCGTCCTTCCAGTTGGACTTTCATTAAGGGAGCCAAAGCTGAATGGAGGCCAGAGCTAGAGAGGATTAAGAGCACACAGAGACTTGTAGTTAGTAGAGACAGGCCTCTCATATACATATGTATGTATATGTGTATGTATATATATATATATATATATATATATATATATATATATGTGTGTGTATATATATGTATATACA